>JAQFYH010000517.1:0-12272 GCA_034694405.1 Scolopendrellopsis subnuda
TAAGTTACGTCAGGTTTTCCTACACAAGCATGCGCAAATCATCACAATTTCTTTTCTACAGAGTACTTAACTCCTTACACTTTTACTCATGTGTCTGCTAGCATCTTAACAGTCCTGGGATACTGCGAGTTATTTTGTAAGTCTTAGCTATAATGAAGTTACAAGTTCAAACATTCGACGCTGCAGAAACTTGCCTTATTATATAAACTGGATATACGTGCAGGGTATCACATCACTCAATGGGCCGCTGCTCTTTTGCTGGATGCTGGGGCGAATGTGAAAGGCATATTGAGTAGCCAGACACAACCGAATCAATATATTCCGTCGACTCTGATGTATCATAAGTTATATCTTTATACGAAGATCTTGAACAAGAAAACTCTTGATGGTTGTATAGTGATGTATAGCCTACAGTACTTAATTGCATTGATTTATTATAAAACCAAAAAATTAATGATATTACTCGCTGCTATACAGGCCTAATAAAAGTTTCGGTCCATTTTGGAAAACACGGTCAGCTCCAGTAGCGAATTAAAACCTGGAGAAAGCGTTGTCGCCCCGAACCCACAAAAGATTAAATCCTCCGTAGAATTTATGCGAAGATCAGCCCATTATGCACAAAATATACAGGTCTCAAAGTCACTGAAAGACTTTAACGTTTTGAAATGAATTCGCCTCAGAAGAGTAAAGTGGGCAGATAAAATTTCTAACGATTCCATTCTGCAAAGATGCAACTCAAACGGGAAATCTTCAACACAATCCGACGGAGGAAAATGGCATATTGTGGTGGGTTATTTCATATCATAGAGGCACATAGTACGTCCTCATGGTAAAATGGAAAGGAAAGGGAAAAGAAAGAGAAGGAATTGGATGGATGACATCAAAACCTGAGTTTCTTATAGCCCAGGGGAAATCGTGCACAGATGATACGATCGAAATGATTGGTGTTTGTTGACCGCCAACTTCCAGAATGGAGACGGCACGAGAAGATGTCACAAAATTATGTTTTACACATCAGTAATTTTTCTTTATATCTGCATCAAAGGCGTTGCAATACATCTGCATATATGGAAAGGTTGTCATTGAAAGTGATATTTTGAACGATAAGAAATATCATTGGCAACCCTTTGTATATTTGCAGGCACCCTTGTAAACAGATATCTATAGATAAAAATGACAGATATTATGTAAACTTAAATTTTGGAACATCCTGTTTATTATGGAGTAGAACATAAAATATAAAGTCAGTACAATATTCATTACATTTTAAATTATTTATTGAATTCAATGCCTGAATACAGCAATAATTGAGCACAATCAGCCTTATAGTTTGTCCGAATTTTTGTGTAGACGACTGGTTCATTTTTTTTAACAATTTGCATCGAATTGAATACATTCACCTCGAGGTCTTTTATGTTTTTTTCTGCAAAAGTCATCAGTATATAATAATTACTAAATACAATATAAATATCATTATAAACATTATTAAACAACTTAGCAAGAAATGGTGTGTTAGAAAGTTGCTATATATAGGAGGGATAGATGTACAATAAAACAAAAATAAGTGGAAGGGACAGATTGCAATAATATCTAGAAAGAAAACCCAGACAATGTTTACGCATTTTGACTTACGAGTTTCAAAAGCTATGGACCCACTGCAGAGCAGCAATTGTACCGTTATAACCTCTTTGGCGAATTTAAGATGTTTGCTATGTAGTAATGCTGAGTCTGGTTTAGATATAATAAAATACATCATACGGCAGAATAATGTTCATACAAGTTAAAACCTTTAAATTCTTGGGTTTATATAACGTTTTCTTTTTCAAAAAGAAAGTTTGTTATTGCCTATAAGAACATATTCTTGAAAATCGATTCTATTTTTCATATTGCTTCATTTGTTTGTAAGAGAGAGAGAAAAAAGAATTTAGTATATTTCCTACTTGCAGACTATACTGCATACTCCCATTATATAGACTGGAAATCAGAATCTTTTAGCTTGGATGTAACTGCAGTCCTTACATTTTTTTGGAAGTTTAAATTAGTGATTTATCTACAACATTTTCAAAGATATTGTATAATATTATTGAAAACTGTATAAAAGAAGAGATCGTACTCCGGATAATTTTATGGAAAATTCTGTCTTACAAACTCTCGACTTTTCGGAACTTTTGATAAACACTGTTGGAAGTTGAATTACACGAATGGCTATAATCGGATTACAAAAGTTTTATCTTTTAATTTCTGATTAACATAATTTTAAAGATGAAGAGAATTATAATAAAAACATAATTTATTTACAGTTACTGGAATTGACCTACGAAGAATTTAAAGCGGTTTTCTGTGGAAAAGAAAACCTGATTTTGTAAGTTTATTTTCATAGTTTTAAAAGATTTTTAAACAGAAAGAATACAGAAACTATTTAAAGATTCTTGAGACGGTTTAAACTAATAGGGGTGATTTAGTGCAAGGGGCGACTGCCCCTCCCCTCTTACAAGGGGCCGGATAACTAAAAACCTAATTGTAATCTTGAATAGGCGGTCTGCCGCCAAGAAAATTTAGGGGAGGATTGCACTATTCGAGGTTGTCGGTTACGCCCCTGAGTGTGATTTCTTTGCGTACTCTTTTGTAAAGTTTTAAATATTTTAATACTCCGTATAACTGTAATCTGCAGCAACATAAAGAGAGAAAATTTTATTGCATACAATCATTTGATGCATCAGCTAATAGGGTTCTAAACAAAGCCAGTTTTTCAACAACAAAAAACCGGAAGGAAAAAAAAAGGTTTTTTTTCCGAAAAAAAAAAAAAACCTGGAAAAAACCCTTTTTTTCGAAAAAAAAAACCCACTTAGAAACCCTAGCTAATATTATTACAGAGATTGAGAAAATTATTCGGAAAATATTACGAATTATTCCTATAAATTCTGGAGGGGCACTGCTGAATAATATTTATCTTTGCTGCAATGGCATAGCGAGGGAGGCATGAAAACCATTTTAAATACCGGTACTGTTAATTTTGATAGTGTTTGTATTGACGTTACGAATACCCTTCCCCCCAAGTCACGGTGACCGCAGAGATTCTAGATTAGAGCAGTCTAGAAAAAAAAAACCTTTAGGAGGGGTGCCATTCTCAGATGCCGCCCAGGTGCTCGGACCACGCTATGCCACTGCCTAATTTCCGAAAATAAACATTATTTCTTTTGATCTACCTTGCAAAAGAACTAAAAGGAGTTCGCACTGATGAAAGCTATTTATAATTGCATAATGCATAACCTTTTAAAGCGTGTTATGTGTTTGTTTTATTTTACATTTTTTTGCATTATTATTTCTGGCACTATGAGGCAACAAATGATACCGGTAAGTATAAACTGGTACCATATCATTAGTCAGGGTTTGGTAGGGTTGGGATGGAACCCGAAAATTGAATGCTTGCTCCCTGGAACTTCAAAACCACTACAACTTGGCATTAATCTTAAAACAAATATTGCCATGTCTTGTGGGCAACGTGGCTCGTTATATTAATTTTGCTACTCTCGTAATAGGAGAGAGTAAAAAAATTACTCACTGCAGTGGGTAAAATTATACTCAGTCTGTAGTAAAATAATCATAAATATACATTATCTGAGTCTACTTCGGTGGTTTCTCATTAAAACTGCATATGCATCTGCCAAAGTTATAGTGTATCGTTAAAATTTAGTCTTCAACCCTTCAAATTCAGTACCCTGTAAAAAGGCAAAATTAGAGACATTATTGTGTCACCAATATAACTGCATAGAATAATTAATTGGTTTTATGTATCAGATTCTGTAATTTACTGCTTGGATAGTTCAGGCATTGTACACAGGTATCACACAAATGCACTATTGTTGTATTCAGCGGAGTTCTAACAAAATTCAGGCAACTTTGAGCCGCGCTTACAGGCTATACTGTGTACTTGTATTGGACTTCCGTAAAAGCACAGCAACAGTAAGGTTTATTTGACAATTTAATAATTTATTATTGTATTATTTTATTTGGCTCTGTTATATATCCTGAATACTTAAAAGTATTCAGGAATTTTCCTTCCGCGAAATGAATTCTCTTGCATTTTGGTAAAAATTACAACGAAACAAAATATTAATTATTAAATAATTAACATTATAATAAAAAAAACGATAAAAAGATATTAATTTTATTATACATAATGTTTCTAGCCGAGATTTGACGTATATTTTTGGTTAACAATTCAAAAGTCATGGTGTATTTACAAAGGAACATTTTTTTAAGTTTAATAACCACCGTACACATTTAGTAACGTGGTTATTATCACACGATGTTTCAAAAGGCCAACTGAGACTTGCATTTTATACCTCAATCACGTGTTCATGATGCATTGTTTTAAGGCATATAATATCTTGCGGCTATAGGCATTTATATTATCATAGTTATAACCCGTAATAAAGCTTTTTTTTTCAAGTCTACAAATAATGTAAACGAATAACGTAAGAACAAATTTATACACCGTTTACTGTTCTCGTAAGCACGGTGTAGTCAATAGGGTTCACGCCTTGTACCCACCCAGTGGCGTACATACGGGGGTGAAGAAGTTTAATCCCCCCCCCCCCCATCCAAAAGATAGGTTCAATCAAAATTTCACCCGACTGCTTGAAAATGCATTTTTGATTAAATTGCAAAAAAAAAAAACGTATTTCTGGCCAAAAACTAACGTGAAAAATACATCCTTTTTTCGAGTTGAAGCCGCCCCCCCCCCCCCCTAAAAAAAACTTGAGCTATCTACGCCACTGTACCCACCTCAAAAATTAATAGTTTTTTTTATAATCTTTGGAGTGTACTCTGCGTATAGCCCATATGACTACACCGTTGCTAGTAAATGAGGATTTTTTTTCATAATTGTAAATAATAAATACAAAAACATTACCATTATAATTGCCACAGTTTTTTTTTTTTTTGCATTTTGTTTCCCTGTTAATTATAAATTACCGAAGAACTTTCCTTATTACTGCATATTCTGAATTTCTGAGAGCATTTTGGTCCAATATATGATTTGCTGGATGATGTCTTAAATTTGGTCCTATTTATCTTGTCGTTTTAAAGTTTAAGTACCTGTAATATATTGTTCTTGTAATTTAAATTTTTTTTTTCAAAAATAATGGCAAATTATTTGCAAGCTTACAAATATTTTTTGGAATGTCTACTTTCGACGACTAAGACGGTGTTCCGTACAAAGTTAGTTCTCATTTTCCATATTTCCCATTGGTTTTATCAGGGGGAAATGAAATCCTGGAGTAAGAAACTGAAGAGATAGGGTGGCCATGTCTATATCGCCACCTTGCGACTGTAATTCAAATTTTATGATTGGCTAAGCCAGCTAAATTGCCAGCTTGGCAATTAAGAGAACGCATCTGATTGTTAATTTGAAAAAGAAAAAAAAAAATCTCACGTAAGTTATGAGACAGCCTGTTAGAAATGCAATTGATTCGCGCTTCACTATAAGGTTGTTGCAGCCACGCCAGGATTTTATTTCTTCCTGCAAACAGTACCAATTGTGTTTTTAGCTCCTCTTTTGCTAAGAAACGTGCAATGGAGAAGGAACTAAATTGTTGCCTTCTTCTTTAAAAAAAAAATTATAAAAACTGCTGTCACTGCATGGGTAAGGCCAGAATCTTAAAGGACGACATTGGCGGTATTTAGTACTCTGAGTTTGCTAAACAGATAATAAATGAAATTACTTGCTTTAGATTGCCTAAAATTAATAGTGTCTGGGATAATTTTAATTCAATTTACAAAGAATTTGAAATTTGGCATTATGATTGGTTGCCGTCGTCCTGAGAGGACGAAGAAGACCAATCAGAAGACCAGATACTTGGTAAAATGAATTAAAATAATCTCAGGAACCAAAAATAATTAATTTAGACAATCAAGGAAGTTATAATAGTCTGTATATAAATACGGTACATTTTAAATCAACTCAGTGTTTTATAATACCGCCAATATGGTCCTTTAAAAACTTTTTTCTGCAAAAAGATGTCTCGAGGCGTTACGTACGTTATTGCTGTATAATAAGTGTAAGAGATAGTTTTAGTTTTACTGTCAGGAAAGTTTTAATAACATTGAAATATTGTGATAAAAATACAGAAGAAGAGTACTGAACTATCGGCTATCGTTTCTTCTATCTGCATGACTGCATATAATATATTTTTTAAAGTTTGACGATTTTTTTTTCTTGTGAAAGGCGATATAATGTAGTGACCGTTCTCCATAGTTTGATGATAAATAATGGTAATGAAACTTTTTTACAATAATTATTTATAATGCCTTTTAATGCTGACTTGAAACAAACATTTTTGTTCATAAAGAATTGTAGTTGCTGATCGGCAATTTTTTTTTTCCAAATTTTATTATAAACCTATATAACGATAAAAACTGTTATCCCAAAATTGAGACAATTTGAATGTACTCTCTCTATATATAAATATTGTAAACGTATTTTTATTTGCTCGTTAGGCTACTTTTATATAGTAAAAAAAAAGACGAAAAAAATACATTATACGAAATGTGGAATAATTATATCTTCTTTTGTTTTCCCCTTTTTTTAATACGCGCTGATGTAAAAAAAGAAAAACAGGAATATTGCAGTATATTATAGAATTAGTGATAAATCTATCTACGGTTTCTAGAAAAATAATTTATAAATTAGCATTTCACGTGGCGGAGCACCCGACGGGACCAGAAAAAAAAATCCACGTCCAATTGGAAAATAGGAGCAATTTTAATAGAAATCTATCATTACGGGCTATTGTTTTTTAATCAATATCTAATTGATATTCAGTATAATAATTAAAAATGAATTTTAAAACATCCTAGAAAATAATTATGATTTAATATTAATATTGTAAATGACATAATTTAGAATACTATAAGTTACTTTTAGCAGGGAAAGACACAGGAGAGGGGGACAACAACTGATTTTCTCTGCTCAACAGCCATAAGTATCAGGAAACAAATCCTTAAAAAAAAAAGGTTTGCCATGAAAATAGCGTCATATAAACGGGTGGTTTTTACCTCGTAACCTCCCCCTGTATCGACTAAATTTACACTCAAAACTATAAATCAGGTCAACTTAAATTAAAAACAATCGTCTGCAATGTTAAACTCCTTTTTAAATCATTAACCAGGCACGTAGGACGGGTCTTACGAAACATAATTTTTGCTCCGACCGCGTATAAATAACAAAAACAATGAACAATTATGTAAATCGGTAAACTGCATAATACAAAGCGACATTTAAAAAAAAGTATAACAAAATCGCAATACCTGAAAAAACATTTTTTTGTGCATAATATTTATATATTTATAATATATATCTATATATAGGGTTTTTCCTATATATTTTTGGAATAATTAAACGACGCTTGTTTGGTTTGGTAGTCTTGGTGCATTTTTTTTACATTTGTATAATTATAAAAACAATTAAAACGTTCCTACGACTCGTCTATAGTTGCCACTTTCTCTTCCACCCCCGCGCGCAAAATAAAATACCTCTGATAAAAATTGATTTTTATATTCCTTTTTTTTTTCCTGAAATCCAGAAGATGAATGTTTTGTATCTCACATCGTGTCAGTGAAATCCCCCTTCTTGGCAGAAACTGGTATTCATATGTACAAACACCGCGGTTCACGCTCACCGGATAACAATTATTTTCTTTTTTGAAGCTGCGGTATAATATTCTCTTCTTCGCGCAGAAACTCGGAAGAGATCACAGCATTATTTAAAAATTCTTAAATTGAGAAAAAAAGGCCATAATTTTGAAAGCATTTTTCCATTGCAAGAGCTGCAGCAGTCTTTTTTTTTTAATAATGTGTAAAAATTGTAACCTTTTTTTTTATGCAAATCACAGACAAATGTAGCCAAAATTAGGCTTTTATTGGTTTCTTTTTCTTTTTCTTTAAGGTAGATAGAAACACTTACTATGGTAAAGTATAGGAAATTTTTTGAGAAATTCAATTTGGATGAAATTTAACAGAGTATTAGAAATAAATATTTGGATGTTAAATATAAAATTTCAGAATTTTTCACCAGCGGAAATAGAAGATATTGCCACGTGAACATAGCTTTTTCGATCAAAAATGATATGTTCACCTGACTATATCTCTTAATCCCTCTGACGAAATCCACGAAAAGATCAGTGTCTAATACAGCTATATTAAATTCCTTCCAAATTGAATTTCTCAAAAAAAAGTTCCTATACTTTACCCTAGTAACTGTTCCTATCTACCTTAAACGTCTGCCGAAAGAAGCTTACGTACAACCGCAATCTTCGATAATCATACCCGGTAAATTCGTTTTAATTATATTTAGGTCCTGATCAAAATAGATTAAGGACATCGCCACCACTCTTGCTGGAGCACAACACTGATGGATGACGGCACCCGGATTCCTATTTCTATATTCCTCGATAATTTGCGAATGAGGAAACGCGAAAGTATCTGGAGTTCTCCCTTTCCTGGAGCAAACACCTTTGCAGTAATTCGCATAATATCCCTGAGGAGCAATTATCCAATCGTCCCATCCCAGTCGCTGAAAGTTTATGTACAGGGGTTGCTTGCAGCACTGCGAGACTCTCGAATCACACTCGATGGCACCCCGGCGAACCCGATGCACCGACACCGGCTCCGTTCGAACCTGGAGGTAGGGCATGTATGCTGTTCTTTTGTTGTTGTTGTTACTGTCTATGGATGGCGGTTCGTTTAAATTGGCACAGTCTTTTTTCGACGACGCGTCGAAGGTGGAACCGACGACGGGCTCCCAATAGACTCCGCATCCGTTGCAGTCTATCAGAAGCGTGAGTTTTTCTCCCCGTTTGGGGTCCGTGAACCACTTCTGCACCGTCTCTTGGACGTCGAACGAAATCCAACTTCCCTTCTTGGTGACCATCCTCTTGGACGCGATCAGTTCCGCCCTGGAAGTCTCGTTGGATGACAGGTGGTTGCTCACCATGAAAATAAAAAATAAAGTTCTTCGTTCGACCTTGTGATGCCTCGAAGGCTTTCCGTTGTTGAATCGAAAGCGAACGTAGATCCAGAGTCTGGCGTTTTTCACTATAACTGGATTGTTGTTGGAATGTTTGTGGCTGAACTCAACCAGCGACTGGCATTTAAACGTCCCTCCTGAAAACAAACAAAAACATTTATTTAGTTTATGTAAACAATAATAACTGTACGAATTGTATTTTTTGTAACTCGTACGTCCACGAGAAAAAAAAGAACTGTTACAAATAATATTAAGCTCTTTTCCGATTTTCTTTCTTTGCACTTTCGTCACGTTTCCTGAATCGTAATTTGACAGGGAAAAAAACATTCAATCTCCGTTATAATACGAGTTCATTATCGTGAATTTTCACAGCAGGGGGGTTTCTGATTCCGTTGAATTTGTGAAATTTCCACTGATACTGAAGTGTCTGGACATAAAATAACGGTAATTCTATCCCTATGCAAGTGCATCTACACACAACTGGTATTAATTAGAAAAAGAGAACATGTATTTCACTGACTTGGTATCTAATTTGCAGCTGCTATAATCTTTATAGCCGCAGCATCTAATCTTGAGGTGAAAATAATGAACCGTGATCCTCTGGAAAATCAAGAGGCCCCAAAATGACTCCAATTAATCAGTTCGCGGAAGTGGATTATTTGTCGACTGTTTTATATATATCGTGATGCAGATCGGTCTCTATATAGGATAAGGCAGCATCATTCGGAGGGACTATCTCCAAATATTATACCGTTTCCTGCTGTGATTCATGATAGAAAAACACGAATTAAAAAGAGAAAGAGAGGATAAAATGCAAAAAGAAAAAAGAAAACGTTTATAGTTGACTTGCGATTTATGAAAAGAGCTAGCTAAAATATTGTACGAGATGACAGCGTGTATGTATTACCAGCATAATATATCTATTGTAATGTGTGATACGGTACGATTTTAGAGAGAGAATTTAAGCTTCGCGCGATTTATGGGAAGGCTGCTACAGCAAGAACTGTAAAATATGATTCCCCGTAAACCATTAATAGAATTTTATGCGAGAATACGTACTTCTGGAGATCGTTATCAGCCCACAAGTACCAGAGATCAACAGCTTGGCGCTAGCATCGCTAAAACTGTTAGAATTAGGAAAGCTGAAGACATTGCGAATGCAAGGAGTTTCTTACAACGAAATTATACCTTTGCAATATTCAGATCAATATAGTTTTTACTACTTTTACTTATAACGTTGTACTTTATATTGAAATACGGAGTGTAATAAATCTAATTGGCTCTGAAATT
Source organism: Scolopendrellopsis subnuda (assembly GCA_034694405.1). Taxonomy (NCBI): domain Eukaryota; kingdom Metazoa; phylum Arthropoda; class Symphyla; family Scolopendrellidae; genus Scolopendrellopsis; species Scolopendrellopsis subnuda. Next base: position 10,319 of record JAQFYH010000517.1, read on the forward strand.
TTCAGTAGGCTGTACCTTAAAATATACTTCAAGCTTTCACGTTTTATAAAAACTTCAAAATGTTTACATCATCAATTGAAATGAAAACTCCACTTATTTTTAATGTACGTATTTTTAATGTTTGTATACGATATAGGCTACACAAAATGATTAAATTTAATGCAGTTTTACGAAGTATTTGCACTAACTTCTGCAACTTTGAATTAAGTTATATAGTTGCTGTATCTGGATAGGAGTGATAAAAGCCAATTTAAGAATGATGTCAAATCATTGTTGATTTTATAATTACGGAGAAAACTTAGACACAGCATATTCCTCCTTTTATTACACCGCAAGAATTCCGAAGTACACCCCGTACTTAATCCGTAAATGAAATTATATTCCGTGCATGCCGCCATCATTTTTTTCTTTTTTCCCCACAACAACGTGCTTCTTCTTGAGAGACTCGTCATACACCATTTTTGATGATGGTGCATTAATTATGATCTTCTGGGAATCGGAGAGAGGCAGACATTATGAATGATACTGTACCTTTTTTTTTATTATTGTTGTTGCGAGACCATACAAGGAATTGTTATATTACCCAGAGTGGATGCTGGTTCAATAATCGATCGGGGTTTTCCATTGGCCGGGTTTCCGGCGGTTGCACATGCTGTGAATAATTTATCATTGAAAGTTTTCTCGTATCAAAATTCCATCCATGGCCTATAGTCTCTCTCTCTCTCTCTCACTTGTCAGATTGTGTTGGACGTTTGCTGGCAAATTATGATCATTCCTTGTCAAATTTAGGGTGGGAAACCAATCCAGCCTCAAATATTGACAAGCTTTATACGCATAACCTATATATTTTAAACGATTAGCGGTACCAACGTCGTTATCGCAGCACGATTATAAAGTTTGGAACAGTTTTCTTTTTTGAAAGCGAAAACTTTACGAAAATTACATTCGGATGTGCTGGACTTTCCTCCAGACTAACAGAGTTATTGGCTGTCCGCTGTAAGAGGATATCGTCGCATGGGTCGTTATATAGGACGAATAATAGCGGCTCATTTTGTCTGAATTTATTCGTCACGGTCTTCAATATATACGATGTACGAGTTGTGCTTCGTATATGAACATTTCCATATAATAATCTGCCAGACTTGCGAATACGTAATTTAAAATTAGACAGGCCATGTTGGAATAAGGTTCACGGGTTCTCTAGTCGATGGGTTTGATCGTAAAATACCTGACCTATCAATATATTAGACTATAGGGCATCATCATGAAATCAAGTTATTAAAAGGGGAAACCATTTCTTTCACCAGGTGTGTGCTCTAGTTTTATGGTATAATAAGAATAATTATCATCCGGAAAAACATGTTACACAACGAGAGGCGGCTACAGCTTACAAAATACATATTTAATTACGATTCTGAATGAATCTGTTTACTATTATATAATACACTCTCTTTACTATGTGTGAGTCGTTTGCGTGCTATTGCCGCCCGAGTTCGTTGGGTTCACGCGTTAGCACGCCCGCTGACCTGCAAAGTCGTACGTTAAAGAATGAAGAATTTATAGTCTTTTTCCTTGGTATGAATACATCGCTCTCTCTCCAATTTGCGGCCATTATATTCTTTACCAAGAACTTTTCATAAATTATTAAACATTTCCATTTTGTATTATTACAGCATTTTAATGTTACTTTCCCATGTTCCGCACTCCAGCATTAATATTGGAACAGTTTGAACTATGCGACGGAGAATTTTCAGGAAGCAAAGATTTCGACCTATAAAAAAAATCGCCTCTAACGTGCTATTGGTATACGTGCATGAATAATATGCACGTACTACTTTACGGATTTTCATCTCATAAAAATTGTACTCCATATCTTTTCACAATAATAAATAACTTACAGTGTTGCAGGGTTGTTTGTTTTAAACAACTTGTTTTAAAACAAGTGTTTTAAACG
>JAQFYH010000518.1:0-12267 GCA_034694405.1 Scolopendrellopsis subnuda
GCAGTCTTTTAAGGCGTACTAAAAATTTACGAAAGTACTGTATTGAAATTTTCAAAAACTTGATCATAGAGAAATAAGTGTACAGTAATTTTTTTTAATAAAAATTACGCTTTAATTTTAAATTACAAAAAACGTGCAAAAGCTTTCTAAAAACACAACCGAATTAGTCAACCAGAAAAATTTTGTTGCACTTAGCTTTTATACTGCAATAACGTACGCTATTTTGAAGATACTAAAATTATTTATTCATACTTCAGGAATAGAGTATCCTTTAATTAATGAATAAATTAAAAGATTATTAAAGTGATGAAAACTCTACGAATCTAGTTTTCAAACAAACGACTTTTTTTCTTAGCGGTTTAACGTTTACGAATTAATTCACACTGCCCACAATTTTAGTGGATATTCGAAAGCTGATACATGTTGTATAGAAGTAAAGTAACTTTTTATCTCATCTTAAACGAAGAAGAGGAATAATATTCGTTTACACGTATGCATTCAGTACGAATTTACATTTACACTTAGACTACATACTACTCTGTAATATCGATAGTACAGTACTTATTACATACTTATTTTCAGTCGTAAAACATTGCAGACTTGAGACTTCGTATTCTACTAATAGAATTTGCATGGATTTGAAATACCCAGTACTAAATAATGTGTAGTTCATTCTATCAAGTGATGTAAATTAATTCCCTACTGAAGTCGTACCAAAATCTGTAATACTGTACTAGCTGACTTGTTATTTATTGGTATTTACGTGAAAGCTTCTCCTTAGAGAAGAATTATAACGCCTACCTGAAATTCCATCGTACGTCCACCATTCTTCCCAGCTTGCCAGAACACCTAAACATAAAACGAAATGGCATTATAAATACCCAGTTACGGTACTCTGAAACGTAAAGCTCATTGATCTAACTAACTATAACGCCATAAAAACTGAAACATACCGTAATACATTCGTATCAAAATATTTAACATTTGGACATTTGTTAACTAACTCATAAGTTATACACATTACGGTTCTAATGGGGGAAGGGGTCATAGATTGCGTGTCGGACACTGACAGGGTCGAAAAAGCCATAAAGAAGGTATTTATTTATAAGTTCAACGCTTTTCGTCTAGACTTTTAACGCCTTTTTCTTTTTCTTTTATTTTACTTTCTGATGCTTATTATTTCGCTTTATTTTCATTATTGCAGTTTCCACTTGCGATTTCCACTATTTTTCTTCAGAGTGAGTACAGTGAGTACAGAGAGTGAGTACAGTTTGTGATATGGAAAATTTTTTGGAAAAATACGGTAGAAGCAAAAAAATACGTTTCATACGATCATTGTGGTGCAGATACTATAGAAACTTTATTGAATATTTTGTTTTATTAATAATGTATTGTCAATCGTGATCCTGATTTAATTTTACGTAAAGTCGTACCCCCTTCGTATATTTCAAATCATCTCTTTAAAATTCACTGAGGTCAAATAGAGACAAGACAGAACACTACTTTGCGTTTACAATATTATTCTATACGTAAAGTTGACCTCAATGGCATCTCAATTCAGAATGACAGCTTACTAAAAAATCGCATAAATTCTACACGTATATAACCCTGCTTTTAAATTAACGCGGTCCTCAACATCACACTTCAAGCTGCAAGATGTTAAAAAAAAACATTTTGCGTATAGCGTCAATCAATGACCTGAGTATGAAATGCTTTCTAGAATATGTTCTACATCATAGTGTCAAAGTAAAATGCATTTTATAACTTAGTAGGCTGCCCTGATGTACAAAGCAGAGTAAAAATAACTCAATATGTGCCAAGGGTTGCTTATGGAATTGCTTTTTGTAAAGGCAGCAAAGGTCCAAAATTATTTTAAAACGAACTACGGGGTACGTAGTACAGTATAATTTATCCAAAAATATCTACTTTGGAACTAGATAATTTCTTAAATTTAAATTCCATATTCTATATCAGGGGAAATTAATTCGAAAGATTTGGGTATTAAGTGTAAGGAGTTATGACGAGTGTATTTTTGTAGTTTAGAGAAAAGCATGTTCGCAAAAACGATTTCAAAAAAAAAACTTTCTAAAAGATATCTTTAAAACTCACGAATTATACGCAAAATAAAATCTATATTTGTTCGTAAGTTAAGCAAATTATTTCCCTCGTATCAAAGAGGGTAGGATGATATACAATGTTCCATCGTGCACATCTCTAAAAAAAATGTAGGCACGTCAAAAGCGAGCGAGCGAGAACACGATGCTATACATGGGCACGTGCTTTGTAGCGAAGTACATTATTATCGCTTTGCTTGACAGAGAGAAAGCTTATGTACGTAATCCAATAAAACAGTAACAAGTGCCGTGCCGCAAACTATGGACAATCCTCTATCTGTTGACTATAAATCATCCGCCATTAAATGCTGCTTCTAGCTGCGACAGTAAATGCAGAGTGTTGTCATAGCAACGCCGGTGAACTGTCATGTTATAAGACAAAAATCTCGTGCCTTTGGGCACCCCAAGTTTAAATAAAAAAAAAGAAGAAAAAAATAAGGTGTATGAGAATCCCAATGAATATCTTCCTCTTTTTATGCTTGATAAGTGCGCGACAATAAAAGACGCAGCGGGAGGAGTTTCTTTCTTTCTTCTCGTTTTCAAAAAGTCAATCAACGCCGTTTGGCAACAATCATTTCGAAATGAAAAAGGTATTTCGAAAAAATCATTAAATCACTCCAGAGCAAACAAAAATTGTAACGAGAAAATAGGTAAACTCGAAATAATATAAAAAGAAACTGTTCTTTGTTACTAGCCATTACAAACTAAATCTGTTTTATATTTCTGGACATGCGACGCTTGGTTTGGGATTAAATAAAGAGTATATTCTTCTAAAAACCATTTCCCAATCAACTGAAGTCTTTTGAACTTTATTTTATTTATTTTAATCAAAGTAACATTACAAAAGTGAACATAACTTAAACAAAGAACAGCAAGAGCAAAGTGACTGTAATACTTAGACCTCCTAGCTGTGGAGGACATCGCAAAGAAAAAAGAAATATACGGGGACGAAGTGGGATGGTGCAAATACATAAATAAAAAGTGAAAATAACTAAAAAAAATTGGATTCGAGAATGTCTTTGAGAAAATAATAGTTCACAGGTTGTCCAGGTTGACTGTTCTTTATTTTCGAAATTTCCCGGCTACCAACCTGACACCACCTTTAATTTTCACCCGGGCATGGGACTGGCTTTGGGGGATTAAATAAAGTGGATATTGGGTGCTAAAATAGGGTATAATAAAATTATGTAAACGTATTTTGTTTGCTTTAGCCCCACAAATTGCGTTCCAGAATTTCTTTTACGATGCGATGTTTAATTTACGTTGGGATCGCATAAATGATGTCGTCGTTTTGTTTAACACGGTAATAATTAGAACGAAAGAACGAATATAAGTCCCAGGGAAGAGGATTACACAGTTTTATTTCTACCAACATTTTAAGACGATAATTAAAAACCCAAAATCGGCAATTATCACTTTCTCTCGTTTTTAACACGCGAAGAGAATTAATACTGTTATCGATTCAACAAACGAGGAAAATAGTAAAGAAAGGAAATAATTTTATATCGAACCTTTTGAAAATGTATGCAATATACCGAATAACTTATTCGATTATTCGCAGTATGATTTAAAAAGGTAATAAGTTACTTTTCTTTGCAATAGGTGCTCAAGGTAGAGCAGTAATAGATAGTCTGTATAATCGATTATTCGCATATGATTACCCTTGTACGTTGTTTTGTAATTGGCGCTTATTTTTCTAATTATGGCATTGCTGTTATGTAACTTGAAAATCTATTTAATATGTAAAAGGTCAAAATTATTCTTTGAAAATTACTGATATTAAAGATTAAGGAATTTAACGTTTTTCTTTCCTAAATTTTACCAGTGGTGGATAGTGGTGGACATTACTCTGTAGTGGTGGATTCACCACTGATTTTACTAAAGAATTTTCGGTGCCGAATTCGAAAAGGGAAGTATTAATACATTGCATGTGGTAAGTTTTTCTCTTTTGCCGAGACCACCACACAACAGAAAAAAGGGTACGCGGGGGAGAATGGCTGAGTCGATATTAAAAAAATCGAGTGCTAGATAATCGCAGCAGTTTTATACGGAATATGAACTAATTTATACTCATAGACTCAAATTACTATTTACTAGGCATTTTTCAAAGTTACATAAATAATAATATGTAGAATACTGTATAGCCGCCGGAATGGTAATTAGTACAACTTCTACCAATACCTCGTACCTCAGAGTAACTAATATAACTAGTACAGTATAAGGTTATATAGCAGTATTTTATTTCTGTTTCATCAGCCTCCACGAATGTTATTGCTAATAGGTCATGCAATCGCTATCGTAGTTCGCTCTGGTGTTTATCAGCACGTTAAAAAATCGACACATCACGAATAACAGACACCATAGCTAAATTATATACGTAGAATTGTATCTCCGTATAATAAAATCGCTTTTGCTGCAACTTAACGCGCTTCTTATGCGTGCTTCTTATGCAATATGAAATATAATGTATTTTGTTTGTTTTTCGATGTCGCATTATTAGATCTGAACTTATTTGTTTCATGAACACATTTTATAACTAAATGTAATAAAATTCTGTCATTTCTCTATTTAGTGGACTGTTGTAACATTGTAAAGAAGCTACGGAAGACAGACGAGGTTTTATTTTATACGCATACACCCCGTAGAAACTAATTAACGTATACTCAGTACCGTATTATGCTAATTGTTATTTTACAAAACTTACCACGTGGTAATCGAAGAACCTGATAGCAGACGAGTAGACAGGCAAGTCCTGAACTAAGCATCACATCAATCTTCCGCAATTTTTTCAAACAACTTTATATAAATGTCACTTATAACTTCGGTGTTGTTTTTTTTTATTACATCAGTTTGTATTTAAAACGTTATCACAAAATATAAATTCATATTCAAAACTTTCTCTCGCATCACCAAATTTTTCATCCGTCCGCAAATTGAACTTGGGGGAACATAGGGGGTGGTTGGGCAAAAACCCCTTCCTTCAAGTACAAATCTACCTGATGTTACGAAGATAACGAAGTTACGTTAAGCACTTCCCTTCAGGAAACATTCCCCCCTCTTTTTCCCCCTCTTTTTTCCAGTATAGAAATCTTTTAAGATATAAACAAAAAGCCTTGGGTTAGACATGAAAGAGACAGTTACAATGTATCAAGTCTCTGATTGGTTTAACGCCTTTGACTGCACCAATAGCGAATGATGAATATTAGCGCGCGCTTCTAAACTTCACTTTAGCTTGCGACCAGTTGGCTGCGACCTCTATATCAGATAACGGTTCGAGAATGATAAACATAATCAAAGAGAGAATTCGGGAAAATATCCCAAGGTGGAATCATTTCCGAACAAGAGTTGTATGCGAGAAAAAACGATCGAACACACCCCTGCTTTTCAGAGAGTAAAATGTAGCGGGCGGATTCCGAGAGGGGTGCTTTCTGTGAGGTACTGGTCAAAAAATGTACGTCGCCAGTCAAACTACTCTATGTTACCTCCGAGTTTGACAGCGTGCGGTACCACTATGCCGTCGAAGGTATTTGATGACAAGGAAAATAAATCAGATTTCAATTCACTACAGAGTATAATATATTATACGAGTATTATCTGTATAAACAATTATACTGTATTGTATTCTATAGCACAGTATAGCTTAATAAAAAGAAAAAATGTGTTCGTATCATTTTCTGTAACTTATACTCATAATTATATTTTAATAACTATAATAATTAATATCAGAGGCGCAGTTAGTTTAGACTGCTGAATTGTAATCGTGAGACTACTCAGGGCCTGGATTCGAATCCCGGTTAAGGTATGCATGTTTCTGTAATTGTCTCTTTGTAACGAGAAATTGTGTGAGAAATAATGTAAAAAGCTGTGTAGGTCAAATTCCATAGTGAAAAAGATCGAAAAAGAAAACGATTCAAACCAGCATTTACATTCGCGGAGGAAGGGGTTCGTCTTTCTATCAAATCGTGAGTGCTATGCAGGTAAATAGTTGTGGCAGAAGTCAGGGGTTCGTTTTGATGACAGATAATATTATGCAGTGGGAATGAATTTCGTTAAAAGTGCTTTCACTAAATGGGGATTCATATCCCGAAGAAATCTATACAATCGATAATCCACGTTTGGTATCGATACTGCTGAGTTTCCGTTGCCGCCCGCTGTTGAATGTATCGATATTGTAATTCGATCTACACTGATTTAATCGATAAGTCTGTTGTAGTCACTTTGAAATATATTTTTACACGCAATTACCGAGTTGGGCTTATTGGTAGCAAAACAAATAGGTGTGTTTAGAACCTGTTCATTGTGGTCGGAGAGAAAATGGCTGATGTAAATTGTAAAATGTAATGGCTCTACGTAAATTCAAATGGTGCGAAAATTATTCTAATTCAAGCATTTACATACATCAGCTGATTGATTCATATCCTTGACTATTACTTTACATGGTGAAAATAATTTTTTAGTAAGTAATGCAGGGGTGACGAACCTTTTTGACAAGAGGGCCGTCGACCCTAACCTATGGAAGGACCGCAAGTCGCAGCGTTTCTAATAATTACGCTAAGTAAAAATGCACGTTATTCAGTAGCTAGGTTACTAAGGCCTGGGTTTCTCCAACGCTGATTAGCGCCTAATCGACGATTAAAAGTTAACGATCGTTTAAAGATAGGATATCTCCATGTTGAAAACGACTGTTAACTTTTAAACAGTGATTAAGAGTTAATCAGCGTTGGAGAAACCCAGCCTATAACAGACCAGCATTATTGTTTACTTTTTAAAACTGGTACGGTATTGTTTGAGGCTTTAACTGTAATCCACATAATTTCCTTCGTCAGAAGGGTAGTGGGGGCAGTTGTTCAGTGCTAAAAAAGATTATCTGGAAATTTATTTTTCTTTTATTTCCGAAAAGTTCTTTCCAGTTTTGAAAAAGATATCACTTTTATTTTTATTTAAAAATAAAAGGACGTCACCGAAGGTAGATGTGCGATCAAGTCCACAAGAAAACGTTAAATTAATTCTTTCAATCACATCATTCGTTATTTCGTTTTTGTGGGTGAATTAATTTAATTTACACAGTGAGAAAAAAAATTTTCTCAAGATTTCACAATATAGAAACAAAAAATAATATCTAAATCATAATTTTATAGGACGCGCATTTTTTTATCACCTAAATGGACAGGGATGTGGCGTATCACTGATACATCGGTATAGTTAATATAATAACACGCTTGAAGTATTTTTAACAAGTTCATAAGTTAAATCTACTAAAATATTGCGGCGTAGTCGATTTACAGAATGTCGAAATTCGCAAAATAAGAGCGTTTCTGTGCCAGAATGAAGAAATATACAGTATGTACACAAAGATAAGACCCTCTGATAGCTTTAATGTCGTACTAGGTTATTCATTAAACGATTCCCAACCAAACCATTTTTCAAGCTTAACACTTGGGACGTTGGAGGATCTGAGACGCCGAAAGGGGCCATAGAAAATAACAGCAACTGGCGAATAAAAGGGGGAGTTTGAAAGGGAAAAGACCGATCTACATGTAATGAAGTATAGAAGATTTATCAGGTTAGAAAATAAGGAACGGGGATTCTGTCAAAGCGAATGAGAAAAAGGTATTGGTGTTGAGAGCGAGGATTGACAAAAGGTGATTAATGTTAAGGTATGCCAGAAGAAAGAAAGAAAAACTTTATTCCAGGTAAACTTGCAGCTGTTGTAATAAAGAACTTGTTTACTACACGATGCGAGTAGATCGACGACTTCGTCTACGTTATCAATGGATGCGTTCTGTCTTAGACTTGAACACGTTCTAACTTAGACCTGCTGACGAACAAGGGAGGTTCGCGGTACCGTACTAACTTTATTCTAATTAAGTATTGGAAATTATTGCAAAATGCTATAAAAAAAAAATATTGCAAAAGACAAAATAATGTATCAAACTTTCTCAGTATAAAACAAGAATTGTTACTACTCCGTAAAGTACATTCCTGATAGTGCAGTGAATTGCGTCTGATTATACTTTAGCTTCAAAAAAAAATGTAGATTCAAGCTACTTCTCTATATTCTCTTCAATACTTTTTTTTCTTTAATAACTTACTATAAATAAAATATTTAAGGAATTCATATTTTTCCAGTAAAATGTTGTCCTACTTTAACGAATGTTAAATACTAAGCGTATCCCGTATTCGTTCTATTTTTAACCAAGTTCTCCCAGAAAAACTTCATACACAGTTTATTATAGTAAAGCTGAAGGGGTAGCCAGTCCCATTCAACTACCGATGAATGAATATTTGTGGACGCATCGCGACTATCAGATATGACAAGTATTATACTTTGGTTTCCACAGCTTCATAAACGTTGCGTTTGCCTTTAACCAATCACATCTGGGAACGTCGGAATTCGACCAATCAGACCGGTAAAACGCAACAAAACACAACATTTACGGAAGCTGTGAAAACCTATCTTATATCCCATTGTTCAATATTCGATTTATCGGCGAATATTGATGAAACCAAATACCAGGAAGATCATTATCATTGCAGATACCAGCATACTGCCAGGTAAAGGACACTCAGCTGATAAAATACAGTACTTTCGTCCACCTCCAAATCTCGATCATTCTAGAATCGATCTTAGAAGCGGCAGCGGTTTGTGTTTTATCACATAAACAAAAGGTGTTCCATCAACAACAAAGTCCCTATGCAAAAAAACCAAGGAAACTCAACGTGATAAGCATTAAGAAACCATTGTTTAACAATATCGATAGATGAGGTGTGTTATAATTATTTTCACATCGATTTATCGTTTGCAGTTGGTATTTTGCTGCGTTGTTTACATTTTTAATGGATGTGCTGGTAGTAGTACGAACAATTCGGTTCGAACCGAGGTCGTTCTTAAAATGGGAAACGGAACTTTTACATACAGGACCGTAAATCCTCAAATGACAGACTTTTCTTCCCGGCGTTTATTTGAGACCCAGCTTTTATACGAGACCGGGGTTTAGTCGAAGTCATTAAACGCCGGTCTGTGTCATGTAAATGATGTAATAGGTAAAAATACACGCAAACACGGGATTCATACCTGTTTATTCGAAACCCCGACGTTAATTTTGGTCAAACAAATGGTTTTTCTCGCCGCAAACAATTCCCCGGGTGAATTAATCCATTCCAAACACAATATTGGAATACAACGTCAGTGAACCGTAATTTTTACCCAGCGTTTAATTGAGGATTTACGGTATTTTAAAATCCATAATCCATTATACCCAATGGAACTGCCCAGTAGGCTATACAGGAAACGGTTACCCAACTACCTGGGTATATGAGTGTCGTTATTGGTCACATTTGAAACTACGATCTTAGAATAACGAGGCGAGCACGATATCCGCTACATCAGCTATTGTTTTTCGCAGCACGCTGTACAAGAATAAATACGTTTGCATTTGGTAGCTTGTCGTAGGTTTAATGTTGTTTAAATTTTTGTCATCTCGAGATTACTCTCTACCATGGCAGAACTAAGATAATTAGGGAATGTTAATCTTACAAGCAATGATACAAAGCCGCATATGCCAGCAAAAATCGGTAGTGTAGAGAGAGAGATTCCGGACAGAGCAATATAGAACTCTCCTATAAATTACATGCTACAGCCTCGATTTTTAGAAACATCGATTTAAAATAAAAAGAAAACATCAATGCAAATTCGATTTTGGGACCCTGAAATAAAGAAGAGAATGCGCCACCAACCAGTGAATTTAAATGACACGCGATGTAAAGCAAAAAGTGATTTTTATGCTTTTCGTCATTCGACTTTGCGATACATTTGATTTTGAACGTGGTTTCTTTAAATTTACGATCCAACTTTGTACAAAACAATACGGTATTAACATGCCCATAGCACATCCTAATTCAATATATTACATGCACATATGTGCATGGAAAAAATACTAACTGGCTGTGTTCAAATTTTTTTCAGATTAGCCTCTATGCTACATTTCTTCGAAATTAATTCCAATTTCAGAAATAAAAGTGAGAAATCAGCTTGATACCGGGTTGGAAAATAATTACGTGCGATATTTTTTCAGACTGATACGAGGTAGCTGTAAAAAAAAATTTTATGCTGCACCTTCGTCTATAAACTAAAACAAAACAGTACTCTTTTTGTTGTGGCTCAAGACTAGCTATTCACATTTTCATCCCAATTTTTCTCTCAATACGAATTATCGTTCTTACGGGGACTAGCAAATCCAATGTCCCATGATTTAATTTGTTTATTAACGTTGAATTCTGATAAACTGGAGTATAGTATAGTATAACCGCTATAACGAGTATAGTATACTCGTATTTTTAATAATGAACCCTAACTGCATAGTCTATAGAGTGTAGTGTAGGCTACACGCGGGTATACACAATACACAGTATAGGGTTCATTATTATATAAGATATTACAATGTACCAGTACTAATCTTATTTAATTTTATATACTGTACTGTACTGTAGAATTATTGTAAAATGTATGCGAGGGAAACTCAAAAAATATCTACTCTGGTTATTAGGTACCGCATCGCGATGCGCAGACGCTACCAGACAACTGTAGGGACAGTTCCCGTCAAGCTTCATCGTTGTAATAATTTCAGAATGTACGGTATCTAAATGAAAGTTTTTCCCGTTTCGCGCTTTCCCTTCGCACTACACGAGCCCCGCTGTACTCAGCCGTGCAGTACCTGATCAACAAGTTCTGCCACCAAATTAAATTTGTTAAGCTCCTTTTAGGACGTGCGAGGTCTGACTTGATCATTGATTATTCTTTCCTCCTTATTGGATAAACTCGGGGCCGAGATTTCAGCTTTTCAATTGTCCTTAACTTCATCTCTGAGTAAATGAAGAGGAGCGCAAGTCTTCGCCATAACCTCCCCCCCCCCCCCCCCCTTTGACCTCCTCTCGCTCTTTCTCAATTCTGGGCTTGAATACATACGTAATGGAAACCGGAAGCGTGATTCGACCAATGTGAATGGTCAGAAATGAGGCGCGAAAAGTAACATGAGTTGTGTTTATATTCTACTACTTCTGTTAACGGAGGGAGCAGAACCGATGGAATGGAAAGGAAATCTCGCCTTCATCTTCGGCAGGAGATTTACGAATAATTTTCCAACAAAAATATCTCACGTAACTTATTGGACTTTTACTGATTTTGTGTTATAGATATTGATCAGTAACCCACGCTCGTGCTTTCGCTGCTGAAGGTCTTTATTTTTATACGAGTATGATTTTGCCGCGTCCACGCTACACGAAAGTATTATGTGGGTTTGAAGATGATATTGTGGCACGTTAAAGAACCCTGGGTTTTTCCCGGCATAGAATAGATTGTTATCTGGGTTCGTCTTTCTATCAAATCTTTAGTGCTTTGCGGGAAAGCAGTTGTGATAAAAATCAGGGGTACGTTTTGAAAACAGATATTGTGAAAATATTGAAAATTAAATCTAGCGTAATAATGCTAATAGGGTAATAAGGATATAATCACTTGCTAAAATGCAAGTGTGCCTGTAGAGGTGACTGTAGTGGAGCTTGTAGTGTAGAGGTTAGTGTCTCTTCATCTATAATGATCGCTGTTACAAACACAGGTCGAATACAAACAGGAGGTTAGCAGCTGTTACTGGGTTTGCATATCGTTGTGTTTTCTACCCGTCATGTCTGAACGCAACATAATTTATCGACAGTATTTTTCTATTTCGAGCAGAAAAACATTAATTTACTAGCTATTGAAATAATGTTTTGGAATTCAGTTTCGTACGTTCCAAATCGGAATGTCCGTGCCAACGATCACGTTTCTTGTAGTGAGAACATTTCTATTCCTTGGCTTCACACTTTACCGTGATAAAAGAAAATGAAGACCATTGTTAGATAGTGAAAGAATGACGGCATACTTCCTAATCCTTTTATGGCCTCTGCAGGCACAGCGGGGGGATAAAACGCGCCGAATCTACAAACTTTTCAACACCCCGAGCACGAAGTAGAAATCTTTACGGAGCCACAGGAAATCAGAAATATTAGATTATTAACTGCAATATTCAATTTTATGAACTCTGGGCAATGGCAGCCCAGAGTGAATCGTGATCAGGCATTGCACTTTACGCCCACGATCGGTCCGCCTCGTTTAAAAGAG
>JAQFYH010000519.1:0-12264 GCA_034694405.1 Scolopendrellopsis subnuda
AAGTACCGCCTCTGGTTGACGGAACTTCTGAATCTGGTTCGCATAATGTCATAGCATCGCACGCAATATATTTGGACTTTGGGTGCTTATGGAACAACGCGACAGCTGCTAACTTTTTATGACGTCCCGTGGACAGCACGCGGTATAAAATATCTGGCCAGTCCTATATACAAGAGGAGACCAGCCATGTTTCGCAGTAATTTATAGCGTTTCGTAAAGCACCTACAAGAATTTACTCGAAATTTTTGGATAAAGAACAGAACAGAATACGGTTAATATCGTTTTCCAGTCAGATATAAGTTAATAATCACTCTCAGATCACCAGCACAAAATAGGTGTTTTCTTCATAAACGCCTTATAATAAATATTCATATACTCCACTTGTCTTGCAAATTTCTCTCTCGACAGCAAGAAGCTGATATAATTTTCTGATATTCCGTTATTTTTGCTGCACCCACGCCTTTAAATCACGCTATTCGGAACAGTGGCGTAACTATACATCATTCAGAACCCTGTGTTTTTTTTTCTTCTAAAGTTATTAAAAGAGAGCTGTCGAAGCTCGGGGGCCGGGGGTAACTGTCATTTTTTCCCCTGTAGTTACATTACTGAATCGGCAGCCGAAATACGATTTCAGAATCTGCTGAATAGGGCGCGGCTATAAAGATCCATAATTAAACGATTTTTTTATTCATCACAGCATGTTCTCTATAGGGTAAAGTGTACAGCTATGCAGGCCGGCAAATTAATTTCTTGGTCAAAATCTTTATTTCATGGTGTAGCGACTATATAGCGAGACCATGGACCTAAGCTAATAGAGGAGGTGTGGGCGGGTACTATTCTTACGAATCTGCACTCGCACAGAGCAAATGTTTTACCATTGGGCCCTAATAGCCCCAGAGCATGTTTAATACTGCCATACAGTAAGGTAAAAACTACCCATAGTTGCATCATGCCCAGTGTAGTCTGCTTCTTCTTCTCCATTCCGGAATCTGGATGGCGGCCGGCCAGTAAACTCCAATCATTTCGATAGTATATCATCTGTCCTGTCCAGTTTTTTTTTTTTATATCAGCTATCCATCCTCTTCTTTTTCTTCTTCCTTGATCGTTTCCCTTCGAGTTTGCAACTTTGCTCTCAAGATTATAAGGCGGGTTTATCTCGTATTTTGTGCTGCCTCGTACTCGTACGATATATGTTCACAATCTGACATTCTTCTCCGTCTGATCTTGTGTTGAAACGTTCCCTTCTTTGCATGGAATAGTTAGAAATTTTATCGGTCCACTTAATTTTTGAGGCAAGTAACCACATCAAAACTGCAAGTCCATATGCTGACTTCTTTAGGGTCCACTTTATAGAAATAACTTAGCTGATACATAGCACGAAGATGTTTATTCTGTACATACCGTGTGTGTGTGTGTATATAGGTACCGTATCGCTGTTTTTTTGGGGCCATTTCTTTTGTTAGAGAGAATTAGATTTACCGTACTTGTTAGCAGGTTATTTAATGGAGAAAGCTGTTCCAACTGGGGCCTGTCTGAGTGTCTGGAGAGTAAGCATCAGAGTAACTGGTTCGCTGCTTCACAGCAGATAGTAACACGTTGACTGTGACTTTTATTTTCGTTACTTGGAGAAAAAGTTTGAACTAAGCCGGAACTCTGACCTTGCTGTGGTACCAACTTTTGAGGTTTCTTTATATACTGATGTATTTTCATAAAAGTTATTTTACGGAGAGTTGTTCAATGTCTATGGTAACAATTAATTTGAGCCCAAAAATAAAGTTGTAAAAAAAAATTCTCACAGCCGAAGACGAGCGCCCTATATATAAACATTGTTGTTTTATTGCGGGTCAGAAAATTTTTGTATTAGGCGAAATAATACTCATGTATACGGAGTATGACTGTCTGTTTCACTGTTGAACTGCTTGCATATTCAAATTGCGGTGTTAAGAAAGAGCCATTAACAAAAACTATTTACATTATATATAGGATTCTGTAAAGACGCGCAGCAGCTTTGTATAAGAGATCTGTCCTGAATGTACAGATTTCAAGTATTTACTTTTTGGTTTTGCGAAACTGGAACTTGAATACGCACGCTCCAAATGTGTGTCTTCTTTCACAAATTGTCATCATCCATTCATTTCAAACCCGCATTTACAGGAGGTTCACAGACTCACAAGGACGTGTGCAGGCTTTGCCCTAATATCCTAGGCTAGGCGCTTTCCAAGCATACTACGTCGCTAGTCCATTGTGGGATTTTCCTCCTCCGAGAATACATTCCGTTATATATCCACGAGGGGCGAAACCCCAGCCAGTTACTGTACGTAAAGTTATGAACTTGGGAAATTGAAAAATTCGTACTGTATTATCTGTATACAGATTTTTTTTCCTTGCTTTTTGTGCTGCATAAAATTTTCACGGTCCGGCCATGTCTTAGCCAGACTGAATTATTATTATATCTGCATAAATATTATATATAACGTATATCTTATAACTTACATTAAAATTAGATATTTACTAATTACCGACCTTTAATTTAATCATTTTTACTGTTTCTTTCGTACAACAGTAAAATATTTGTGTTAAAATGAAGATATCTTATCATATTATAAACGGAGCGCGAAATGGCGGATGTGAGACAGCTTCTTATTGTACAGTACATGTTTTTCAATTTCCATAATTTTTTTCCGCTATGCTGGTCACTTGGAATAATGTAACGCTTGATTTCTCTTATAATCCGCGCAATGCGCGCATGCAACGGGCAAACGTTCATCAAAAACAGATTTTGTTAATAATTTTTACCAGAAAAAAATCTCTAGAAAAATATCGGCATTATACTGTACAGTACGTATACAGTACGTGTATTAATACACGCAATTTGTCGGTCAACTTTCAACCACAGTGTGCAACTGCAACTTGCGGGTGATTGAATTTAGCTACTCTGTACTTGCAAACGTGAAACTGCTGGCAGCGAAAGTGACCAACATAATTACGTATCGTTATGTATACAGTAAATTGTTCTAACTTATAACCGTTTAAGTTATAATTCTTCAGTTTGCAATAAAAAGTTTAAAAACTTACCCAAAAGAAAAGCTCCAAAATATAGATTCATTTTTATGGCAATATTATTTTTATGCACAAAATTAGAGTCTCGTTTTTAAGGACAGACGCACTAAGTTAAGCAAAATTTTGTATGATATTTTGAAAAAAATAAAGAGGAATAACTTGTACTATCTCCCTTGTATAAGAGTATTGTTTGCTGTCTCTAAATGAAGTAGACTGGAGAAAAGCACATGGAAACCTGCAGACTTAAGACCAGGTAGACAAATCAGATAGTCAGAGGCGTGTAACTAGGGGGAGGAGCTGGAGGGGGGCCATGAAGAGGACGTGTGGGAGGATATGTTGTTTGGGCGTTGTAAGGGAAGCTGAATATATCTCAGCTGCTCATGAATATATTTTTTTATTGCTAGCCACTATTATTATTGACAATAGTATAATTCCTGTTCCCATCGAATATCGATGTTTTTTAAATCGATAGTTGTATCGATTAATTTCACTCTTCAATGGCTTTCTTTCCAAGGTACTCTGTATGAAGAGTGAAAGAAGTTACAACAGATATCATCCACGCTCTTTCCACGATGTTACGAGTATCTGTATTTTCTGAAATTCAAAATTATGAAAGATGTTACTAAAGAATATAAAGTAGGAACTTTTTGACGCATTCAAGTTTGATGAAATTTTACGAGTGATAGATTGAGCCGAAACCATAACAAACTCTCGAAAAGTGCTTATAATAAAATAGATTATTTGGGTTGGTCAAGTACACCAACGTATGGGGTCTGTCCTTTATTGGCAACGTAACTTCACTTGCAACATTTTCAGCGAATTAAATTCTTAAAACTATAATAAATTTTGTGGTTCTTAAAGTCAAAAATGCATTTATTATCCATGTAACAGCAGCAGCAGTACGGCACCAAGAGAGACTATATGGTGAATGATAGGGATTGTAATTGGTACCATAAGCGAATTATGATGTAATTCGTTTATGATGGTACTGTATTTTTAAGATGGTGATTTGGGGTATCGGTATATCAGCTTCTACGAAGTTCTACCCCGGTAGAATCGAGTGAGTGGGGAAGGTTCTGGGGAAAGTTTTGAGCATTAGAGATTGATGTGGAAACTAAAGATGTCAACACACTGCGAAAGTGACCAGAAGTGCTGGGAGGGAAGATGGTGCTCCGGACTTCCGGTCAGGCCCTCCTGCACATATTTTAATATAACAAGAAGTCCAAAGCTCCCGCTTCGGCTTGTAGAGATGCGCGCAAACACGATCTATTGTCCGGGGTATTTTTTTGTTTGTTTCAAACTTGGTATTAGTTGGTATACGAAGACCAGCACATTTTCAGCAGAAACGCATGAAATGAATAGCACTATAGCAGCATATTGATCGAGACGCTGTTGTGACAGTGTGACAAAACAGACATGTTTCCAAAATATGTTTAAAATATTTCCACAAGGAAATGAGTTGCCATCAGCAAGACGATCTTAGAACAACCCATCGCCATCGATGAAAACATCGCTGAATTCCGCGCTCTGTTGCGATTATATACCGACGTTGAGAAATCAGTAATGAGACAGGTTCATAGAATGGTGCAGTTCAGTCCATCTTGTATCCTAGGTTGTTCTTTACTGCGATTGATGATTTGGACCAATACACCATCCATATGGATGCTCCACCACGACCTCTCTTCGTCGACCAATTTTTGGCTCCCGTTGTCCCGCTACCGATAAACTGGCAAATACGTAACTTCCTGCAAAAAAGGCCAAGGCAATAGGCCCTAGCTGTATAAAGTATCGTGACTTCTGACTCCATAGATATACATCTAAGGAGAATCTTCGCAGCATCTTTAACAGAGTAGTTCCCAGATTGATTAAGGAAGAGATGAAAAGAGATCGAAGACATCGAAGCCAGCTCGTCGGGCTGTCTGAAGGCGATTACAAAAGAATTGTTACAGATGCGGTATGTTTCAGACATCACTGAAACTGTGGAACAGTGCTACATGTGCGGAAGGGAAGTGTAGGCCTACTTACTATACATACTACGGCGGCCATAATTAGAGAGTTTTCGCAGCTTTGACGTAACACTAACGAAACGTAAATTTATCGTAAACGTAACGTAATGACGCGTTCTGAGCATGCTCACCTTGGATTTTCACTGCAAAACCAATGTGCACAGAACGCGTCATTACGTTACGTTTACGATATATATGCCTTTAAGGCTCATCAGTAATGTGAAAGCCAATTTTAAATTACAGTTATAAATGTAATAATTAGGTATTCAGACACACAGGAACCAACAGATCAGATTGACCCGTCTATCGTCCAGACAGTCATCGTATTTTTTAACACCAGTTTACAATTTAAAATCTTCCCACCTCATTTTCAACTCTAAAGTTCTTCCCATAGTTAACCACATTCTTTCCCAGATGAATCAGGACCATAGTGACAGTGACTTAAAAAACTTTATAAAAAACTTTATCTATTCTTACAAAATTCAGCATTCCACCTGGATAAACCCTGACTGTTTTCTCCGTAGCTGATCATTGATGTGATTTCGCCTCCATTTTGTTATCGTTTTATTATTACCCTCCATAGATTTGTTCTGTATTTTAATTTTTCGCTTTGTTGTATTAAGTTAGTTTCTTGCACTTTAGTTTTTGCCAGTGTTATCTTTTTTTCGCGAAGGCCTCCACAGCTTTGCTAGGAGGTATTATTTTAAGAAATAAAATTAACATTAAAAAAAAAATATGTTTACGTTACGTCAACGTTACGTCGAAGCTGCTAAAACTCTCTAATATGATTGTTACGTAAGAGGTAAAAAACAAATTAATTGAACGTTCACCGAACTTTTTGATCACACCGTGTAAAGCTCCGCGAGCTTGTCAGCGAGCCTCAGACGACATGAAGTTGTTTCCTATATCGTCGACGATATACTGTATCAGTACAACTCCATAATCTATATCGATATTTCAATAACCGATTCAATACGGAGTAGTGGTGAAAACTAGGCCAACCATGGTACGCCACCATCCATACTGACATCTGGGACGGATGTGGGGGTCAAGGAGTGGAAAAGTTTTTTTTTTATAAAGACAGGTTTTAACTCTCACTTCTGCTGTCATGCAGCGATTAAAACTGGTCGAACGATGTAAATTTGTTTTTTTTTTTAATGCACAAAACAATCAATTTGAAAAACTCTTTTGTTGTGCTCGTAATGACAGCGCAGGAAAGTGAATAATTATTCTTAAACTACTTATTGTAAAGTTCAAAGTGAAAATTCCCATAAACTTCTATTAATTAATAACTAATAACTTGGTGGACTAATAATGTGGCTGGAATTAAGTGGCGGTCCTCTCTCTTTGGAAGGGGTGGTTCCTACTTGTATCCTCCTCTGGGGCGGGGGATCTGGATAGGGGGTCCGAGTCTCCAAGCTGTACACTTTTTGCATAGTTCATTGGGGTAGAAATGTAGAATTCAATATAGCGACTGTGTCAATAGAGCGACTCGGCAATAGAGCGACTATAGGTATTCAATAACGCGACCAAAGTATCCAGTAGCGAGACCGGTTCAATAACGCGACCAACGTATTCAATAGCGCGACCAAGGTAACGAGACTGAGTCAATAACGCGGCCAGTGGACGGGCTTTTGCTTGTATTATCAATGACCACAGTATGCTGAAAATATGGTCGCGCAATTGAATACGCCGGTCGCGCTATTGAATACGCTAGTCGCGCTTTGAACCGGTCTCATTACTGAATACGCTGGTCGCGTTATTGAACCGGTCTCGCTACTGGGTCTTTGGTCGCGTTATTGAATACCTTAGTCGCTCTATTGCCGAGGTACCGCTATTGTATACTTTAGTCGCTCTACTGAACCAGTCTCTCTATTGACACAGTCGCTATATTGATATCCAATCTACTCGTAATATATTATGCTGCACAAATTTTGCATTACGTTCTGCATGTTCGCTTATAACTCGAAAAGTCAATGCCAAACGATTGAAAAGAAACAAACTCGGGATAGTTACCGCGAATCTGTATTTCAGCAACTTTATCTCTCGTGTATTTATTCAGAATTCTGACAAAGACCGGAAGAACGTATAGTCAAGTCAAGAAAACCAATAATAAATTGTGGCTCAGCAACTAGCTATTATCAACCAACCAATGAAGAAACCTGTCTGTAGCACATTGCGATGGATACTGTAGGCCCTACTTCATATTCTAAATTAAATTAAACTATTTTAGGGTAATTGATTTGTTTATACTGTTTACTATCTCTGTTCTTTTGAATTTTCTGGATATTTCAATGAGAAGCAGACTTTTATCACGGTTATGGCTGGGATGGTACATAAACCCAGCTTGCTGCGCCGAACAAGCCAAAAAAACTCTAGGGCGCAGCTAAGAGAAATTGAAAGATGAGAAGCCCCAATTATTCATACCTACTTACAAAAGTTGGAACAAGGTATAAGGTTCATTATTTAATTCTCTTATTTCGCTGTCAGGATTTAAACACACTTAATTGTGTGACGTAAAGTGTTTACAGCGGGATTAAAAAGGGTTTAAATAATTGCAACACGCGGAAGTAAAAAATACAAAATCACGTCGTTTTGTGAGGTTTTGATGGACACCCTGTTTTCGTGGCTATTTTAAAACTAAAATATTAATGTAAGTTCCCTGACTTTTTGCTACATCGTAGTTCAAACGTGCGGTAGCCCCGTCGGAAGAAGAAGAAGAAGAAGAAGAGCTGTGTTTACGTTAATTTGATATACTGAAGCTGTTAGATGATAGTCCTCAATTGCTACACGTCACAGCTGTTCTTGTATATTGTCAATGGGCTTTGAAAGATTATCTTGAGGTTTGTTGATAGTTTGAATCCATAAACAAAGAGATCTACAGTATTTTATACAATAGCATTTTAAATTACTGCTGCAAGAAAAGCGTTTAGCTGTCCCAAGAAATTTTTCCTACGTTCAAGAAACTCTGGAGGGAGAGGCACACGCGCACTATAAACACATTCAACTTTCTGTAAATTCTGCTTCTAACTTGTAAGAGTACTTAGGGCCTATTTAGTACTGGTACCGTACTTGTACTAAATAACGAAAATGATAGAATGTATTAGCTTGTATTAGCTTTCCTTTCTGCGCAATATTACGGTACAGTACTGTAAGTCTGTAACATAATTAATTTAATTACGGTATACCGTACGAGATGTTTGTAGGACTCTGACACGCATCCAAACGCGGAAAGGTAGTGCGAAATGAAAAGCATTTTACTCTAATATAATGCAGGTTATTTTTTGGTCCATTCGCTGGATCCCTGGACGCAAAAAATTTCTACGCGGGAAAAGCTCAACGATTGAGAGACCCGCCACAACCTGGCAGTGCACGAAACCAGTTTTCCGCATACCTTTTTATCCCCCCCCTTTATCAGCAAAAAAGAAAAATGTTCCATGACATGGCTTTTTACCTCCCAGAGCGCGTGCTGTAACCGCGCCTGACCTCGCATCCCAACTCCGTTCCCTTTCTCTCGAGAAAAATGATCTTCTAAAGGTTAAACCGTACGGAATTTTTTCAGAAAGTAAAAATAATTTAATTTCAATAAAAATGTGCGTTCGCTAATCCCGCACAGCTAATGAAAGTAAATCTAACGAACTGCGAGAGGATATTTTTCTGACAGATTTGGGATGGCGTGATGAAACGTTTTCTCCTCCCGCAAGAGAGGGGGAAGGGGGATTCTGGCCTTTGTTCCCCTTGCAAATCTGATGCAATCCATCTGTTCTAAAGGATCCCTAATTTTAAAGACATGCCTGTAATCAGGAACAAATTTCTTCTTGCTTTAATTTTTAAATTAATAGCGGGTCATTTCCGGCATTTATTTTTAGAAAGTGATTTTTCTGTTACGTCATAATCTGTACGTCAAAATTATTTACGAAGAAATCTCGAGCTATCGATGCTTGTTCCTGGATGTTTAGAGAAACCAGCTTGAGAGATTCGACGGACTAACGAAATAAAAATTGGTTAGCCTACTGCCTACAACTTGTAATCTCATGGGATAGGTTATTAAGGTACAACCACCTCTTTTTCTGGGTGCTAAACCACTATCTCTCAAACTTTTCAAAATGTTTAGCTACATCATGAGAAACGGGAGGAATTGTTTACAAACTCTGATGGTTGTGTAAATGTTTGTTCGTCTGTAATCAAGACAGATAACGAGCAGCAAAATGTTTGTAAAAATAAGAAGTCTGCTGGGGAATCCAGTTGACCAGGAAAACATTTTATAGGCAACTGAATTTCATAAAAGATTAAAGAATTACATTTTAAATCTGTCCTGATGGCACGGGGTTTATAAAGTGTTTCATAGCATAGGCTACTGTACTCTTTGAATTTAATTTTTTTTTGGAGCAAAATCGAAGCGCGCGCCATGTGGATGCAGCTGTGGAGGGCCCTGAACCTAAAATCTTAAAATGGGAATTTGTTTGTAACACACAGAACACCCACCAAAACTGTTGTTAAAATATTTCAACACTAATATTTGATGTTAGTGGCAAGTGACAAACATTTTTCAACTACCATACAGATTTTGGGAGAAGTCCAATAAATTATCTCAAACTGTTAAAAGATTTTACATACTGTATTTCGTTTCTTATGCAAGAAAGTTGTAGATATCCATCCTGTCCAAGATTTTTCTGTGTTGTAACAGACAGCAAGTTTGCCAGGCACACATTTATTTGCTTTTAAACATTTA
Source organism: Scolopendrellopsis subnuda (assembly GCA_034694405.1). NCBI lineage: Eukaryota > Metazoa > Arthropoda > Symphyla > Scolopendrellidae > Scolopendrellopsis > Scolopendrellopsis subnuda. Next base: position 9,799 of record JAQFYH010000519.1, read on the forward strand.
GATGAGATAACATCATGGTATCGTATCATATGAGATAATTTTTTTTTCACACAAAATAAAATCGCCTAGACTCTACATAACAGGAGGGGATACTAAACTGACCATTTCCATTTATAATACCGGTACCATTCTTATTAAATGATGCAGTGAAGCATTTCATGAAAGGAGAACATGAATATGGGATCAAAATGAATGCTGGAGCTGGACGGTGGCCATGGACCATGGTCTTGAAAATTGGAGCCCGGGAGACGATAAAAAATGCCACGGACAACCTCATGTATGTTCATAATATAGGCTACTGTACTCCGTAACTTTTGGCTCCATAATTCTTGGGAAACTTTTCAGGTTACAGTATTGCCTACTCCGCTGAGTTTAAATGGCTTGGCTAGTTTTCTAAACATATTGAATTAAGATTTAAGAGATAGGAGGAATATAATCTCTCAGATTGTACTCCTCATGTTGCTGACCAGTGCAGACAAGCAACAAATTTGATTACTAAACTACTTACGTGAACAATGTAGTTCCCATCCTCTTCGGTTAAAGGATCTGGGGCCACTTTGGCTTTAAAAATAGAAACAAGATTTTAATATTACATACCGTAGCCTATTTGTCGATGGTGAAAATACGTCACATTCAAAACAAGCTTACTGATATCAAAAATGGATTTTTTTTACCTTCAAAAAAGGGGAATGTTCCATGTTCCACGTGAAGAATTCTGAGCACGTCGTTCCAGTCCCACTTTGCCGGGGTCCAGTTGGCAAGGACGTGCCACCCCCGCAGCGCATGTATCACTGTTTTTAATGGAGTCATCTGGGCAGTTTCAACCTCGTCCAGATTCATGCAAGACTGATAGAATTTTTTCAACTTCCATTGGGCCGAGTGCGGGTCGTCGGTGTACGGGAGGGTGACCAAAATGTTCTGAATTTCTTTTATGAATTCGTTTTCGGCGAAATCGGCCATGCTGTAAGACCCTATGCTTTTGGGCAAGACGTGGTGCTTCTTAATCCAATTTCCACACGAATATCGCCACATATTCTTGCAGGGGACGTCCGAATCATTCAGAGCCCCCATGACCCGACCAGTGGTTGTCAAGCAATCTGAATCCAAGCAAATATCTGTGGCAAGTTTCCTTTTACAACCTACGAATGTCGCCAGAATGATTATTATAATGAATAAGAGAAGACAGAGACCCAAAGCAACTGCAAGTGTAATCCTACCCTTTCGGGTAAAGGCAAAAGAGTTCAACCATTCCAGGATCCGCTCCTTTCTTTTTTTATTGGCTGTGGACGGAGCATTTCCATTTTCAAGGCAGCGGTCTTTTTCGTCCAGCCCTTTATCGTTCGGTTCTTTGGTGTCACCTAATCCTTCGTACGAATTCGGAGTTTCCGTCATGATTGTTTCTTTATTCTTCTTCGAAACAAACAATAGATCCTTTCGGCGATCTTTTTCACACTTTCATACTGTTTTGAATTCGTCACATGTCCTATCAATCCATGTGTGAATTAAAATCAGATTAATTCTTCACCGTCGTTAAATAAAAACAAATTAAAAGGGGTCAGCAGACTCATCAGCAACCGCGCGGATTTAATCCATGTCCCGCCGCGGCAACAACATCCACCAAAATTACCGGTAACAGGTGGGTCCTCCCGCTTTCTTTTGCGATTTTTTTTCGTTAGGAAAATAAACAAACAAACTTTCTTTCGGGCGACGGCTTCGAGCTGAAATTTATTCTGGCGTCTCTCGCGGGAAGGTCAAACCAGTTTTTCTGTAGCGCCTACGATTATTTTTCACACGTCGTGTTCTTGTTCATTTTGCACGAAACCTCGTGTGTTGGGATAGTAGCCATCGGCGCCCATCCACAATTTACGTCTAGTAAACTACTGATAACGGCGGAAATGGTGGAATGTTTTTTCGGTATTTTTTCAGTAAAGTGTAAACTATTTCGTTATCCTTCCATTTTTTTTTATATTTAAAGATTTCTTTTTACCATTATGTTTATTAGTATTTGTAAGAGGGGGAGTTAAGAATTACTCATCTCAATTTTCAGAGTTCATTGACAGGCAGCGCCGCTGGGCAGAGAAAAAAGGAAACAATACAAAGCCGGCTTGCTCCCTTGCGCACACACACATATTTTGCATAATATATTCATGCAGAGCTAATAATTACAGTTTCGATCATTGCATCTTATGAAACTGTTATAATTATTTCATCATCGCTTATTGGCGTGTGAAAATCTGGAACCTTTTTGATGACACCCAGGCTTGCACCCAGGCTTATATTTTTTTTTAGGTAGCCTACATTAAAAAAATATATAAGCCTGCTACCCCCCCCCCCCCCTAACCTGATATAATTAAAAAGCGTTTAATTATCAACTTCCTCTATTAATAAATTAACCGCTTGACAAAACTTTTTTTTTATCTCGTCTAATTGCTACATTTAATTTAAGGGGGGGGGGGGGCTTACAGC
>JAQFYH010000520.1:0-12250 GCA_034694405.1 Scolopendrellopsis subnuda
CTTGGCAGAATTATTGATGTTAGTGAAGTAGCCCCCAAAAATTAGCTGCCAAATTCCATAGGGTGGTGAGATACAGGCATGCAAGTGTTCCATAGAAAATAGAAATGCATGTATTATAATCCCTTTATGGATAATGATGATATTATCAAACTTTATTATTACAACTATTAAGGGAAGTAAACGTTACCCTACCATAAGAATATGCTTAAATCATACAGATTTAACGATTTTATTGAACAAAACTTTATATCCAATGACTATATTTTCAATCAAAAGTATGCATATAAACTTAGTATAGTATACCTATTATAATACATGGATTTCTATGGAACGTGAACACTGGCATGCCTGTATCTCACCACCCCATTGAATTTGGCAGCTAATTTTTGGGGGCTAACTAGCTTTCATTACCCTTAATAATTCTGCCAAGTTTCATTGAGATCCGATTATTTTTAAGGCCTCGGAACGTTCCCTTGCAAGTAAAAAAAATACAGCCTGTACGGATAAACTACAAAAAAAAAAGATCATCTATCGGGGTATAATGGATCTGTCTTACGTAAACTTCTACCATAGAGGCTACAAGTGTTAAGTGTACGACCCAAGTCTCTTGAATTGCAGGCCAGCCTTGAATTGCAAGGCGTAAGTTAAGTATAGATTACAATTATATTCTCAGAGAGAAAATTTGTGTGAGTCCATTATAAATTTATAATAATTATATGATTTACTCATATTTTAAATATTTGCAAATAAAGAATGCATTTTTTATTCTATCTATAAGCAGGTATTGACGGTACTTTAATTATTGCTGATGCCCAGTGTATTTAAACTGACTGATTTAAAACCTGCACGTTTTGTAATTGTTTTTTGCTTTATTTGTGTCTTCTGGATTGCAAAACAAATTGGCATTATTCGAGCAGTATGCGGAGTACCATACAATGCCTTAATAATTTTTCAAAAACGAAACCCGTATGTCCAAGATATCCTGCCTCGTATATTAATCGGATCTTGAACATTCTTATATACGGATTTCGTTTTAGCAATCCGAATTTCCGAAGCACGTCAGCTATAAGCCAGAGCGCTCTGAAATGTAAGCTGCGACGATAGGAACTTCGAATCAATACGATTCAACACAAGACCAACATCTGAAAGAACATGGATGCTCCTATGCTGCGAGAAATTGTTTAAAGAAACAAAAAGTAACCTAAACGCAGCTGTGTACAACAGACTGAGGAGCTAATAAAATGTTTTGCGGAGTCAACATTTTTTATTACAATATATGAAAAAGTTTCCTGATCCGCGAAATAAGCCATTGTTATTATTGGCAAGACGCAGAATAGAGTTAGCGTTGACCATATAGGATGCGGTGGACGGTGGTGATGATGGAGGTCAATTAATCTGTAGCCTACTACTCAGTATACATTAAAACAATAAAATAGCCGGTTTCCTTCAAAGCTGATATACAGGTTCGTATTAACCTGGTTCTTTAATTCTTTAAATATTAATTTTTAATTAATTCTCCAAAATGTAGGATTTTTATCCTGTATTCCGAATAAACTACGAGTACATGTAAATATTGCGAAATTTTTGCTGCTATCAGCAACACAAATTGACAAAGATTTAACTTTTGCTAAACCTATGCTTACCCTTCGAAAAATACCCCCCCCCCCCCCTCCAAAAAATCCTTCCCCTCTAAACATTTCTGCCGGCGCCCATTTCTGTAAGTCTGTAAAAATAATTTTGAAAATGCACGTTTTTTTTTCTTCTATATTCCCTAATCTATTAATGACTGTAATTTATTATCCTAACACAGCAGATTTATGGACAGGTAAATTACGAACGTACTGATTTTATATATTAACCTGCAGTTTTTGAATCATTAAATAAAATGAGAAAGTCTGGTGAAACGTCACAAAATAATAATTGAAACGAATAATATTAAAATATTAATCGCTGTCAAGGCTTCCTTCTTTGGAAGCTTTTGTTAATGACTGGATCATGAAGCTGATTCTTTTTGTCGCCTTGCTGGCGACAGTAGGAGGAAACCGCCTAGGTAATTTTCTTCTCTTTTGGGGGTTATAGCATAATTAATCTGAAAGGTGACATCCTGCCCGAGCGATTTCCATGACGGACCCGAGCCGGATTTAAACAGCCTAATTTCCGGATTGGGTTATTTTCCTTGAAAGATTCCATTGTTAAGGCATAGGAATCCATGCATGTAATGTCCCAGTTAATGTGTTGCTTAAATTTCGAGTTCATTTTATGCATTTTCCTCCTTTGTAGTATTTTATTTTCCCTTTATTGACAAGTGGATGGGAATAGGCTACATTTCAATTCTTACAAAGTTGTCGTTTAGTTTTCTAAATATAAAAATATAATTAACTTACTTTGCTTTTAATACAGGTTAAAAGCGTAATACTAGTATAGTTAAAAACTTAAATAATTTTAATTATTCCAAACAGTATTACATATAAGTTAGTTCCAAAACCAAATAACCGGTTTTTTGCAGAATATTTATTTTAATAGGATCGATGTAATCAACGAATAAGATAAGTTATTAACAGGGGGGGGGGGGGTAAAATTTATTACCGTTAAAGGATTTACTATTTACTTATTACTAAAAGCAACTCACAGATTCACAAAACCGTCTACTCTTTATGAACGAGATTTTTTTTTCTGAGGATGAACTTAATTCCTGAGGTGTTTTATTTTCATAGAAATAATCTATAAAGAAAGAACATGCAGACCTGTTGGATGTGCCGCTGTTGTCCCATTGCCGCTGTATTTGGAGTTTTAACAACTCAAATTAAATATTTCAAGTTTATTAAATTAAGTAAAAACGCCTGCTTGCCAATCAGGGTGTATGAATACATCTGAATGGCAATTTACATTTTAAAGAAAGCGTGTGATAATCTGATCGATGAGTTTAACTTAACTGCAATGGAGCAGTAAACCCCAAGATTCATATTCCTGGTTAAAATAACTTAGTATGAAGTAACTGTATGAATTACAGAACTACAGTCAACAAATTGCTAAATTATCTCGCAGTCTGTGTTCTGAGTTACTGTACTCTGGAATAGGAAAGTCTGGGAAGTGACTCAGTCATAACTGCTTCTATACAGAATATGATCGTTCAATCTCTCGATAGCTATTGTGACAGTCGCTTTGTAATTAAGTCCGTTAAAGGGTTTTATTAAACAATTATGCAAAAAGTATTAATAAATATTGTCAATTATTCGTGTTTTGCATAAATCATAATATTAATTGCAATATGAAATAGTGCTAAATTTGGAGCTCATAATTAATGAACTATTCGAATTTTTAAAAAAAAATCACATAAAAAAATCATTCATTGGAGTACCAGCTGCACGTTCATCCGCAAATTAATAACTTAGTAAAGTTTTATTCCAAGAAAAAAAAACCTGCTAGTAATTTTCCCTCTTTCATGTGAATCGTAACATGATTTTATAAGTAATTATGATTTTCTATCTCACGGAAGTTAACCCCCACACTCAGAGAAGTTATACACAGTTTTCAGTAGAAAGTGTAGAAACTGCAATACGTATTTCACTATGTAGATGGGGCTGTTTTTCGCGATTTCTCACAAACTTTATAAGGGACGCATTGTTACCCTGCATAACTTACTCGTTAGATAAACGAAAAATCGAGTTTGAAGATAACATTGATTGAACATTAGTTTGAATGTACAAAAGTCTTTCGAATGCATTGGTCTTGTTTGCTAAATTATTGACTAATTTAAACATTTAAAATTCCTGTTTTATTTTAAAAAAAAAACTTACATTATTTTATTTATTATTAAGATGAATGAATAAAACATTATTAATGTATTATTTAACACAATTTTTAAATTCAAGTATAACATGACTTAAAATAATTATTCTAGTAAAGAATCTGACTTTTAAATAACTACGGTGCAATTTGAAAACAGTTTTACTTTGTAGATTGTATACATTTTAGAGAAACCTGACATGCGTGTAATTTAAAACGGAAGTCAGATTTTACATACCTATGCATCTAGGTATGATGCCAGATATGACGTATGTATAAAATCGTATTGTATTCTATTCTAGTTCACCGACGAAGCGGTGGGTTCGGAACCCTACGAAGTGAGGATGGAGGCATGCAACCTTTTCATCGTGGGAAAACATTTATACATGGTGGAGGAAAGTCTCAAGCTGGAATTGGTTCAGGAAATATCGGATTTGGAGGTTCAGGAAATATCGGATTTGGAGGTTCAGGAAAAATCTCGGGAATAGTTACTGACGTGGAGAAATCTGAAAAACCTTTCCGGCATTCGCATGGAAATTTTCATGCTGATTCAGAACCATTTCAAAATCTGCATTTTAAAGGAGGTTCAAATAAAAACTTTGGAGTTGTTAGCGACTTACAAAAATTTGAAAAACCTTTCAAACATTCTCATGGAAACAATCTCCCTATCTTTGATTCTGGGACACATCAAAGTTTTCCTATCCAGAATTCTAATTACAGATATCCCCAAACTGAGCCTCAAGCTACAAATGATTTTAAAAAATTAAAGTTTAAAAATCCTATGCCGATTGAAGATTTTCATTTTTCACGTGACCTACCAAAGTTTGGCTCGTCAGACATTGATAAAAAATCTGGTATGCATCTACCCAATGTTGATACACCCTTACTTAACGCCAATCCCATCATACTTCCAAATCTTGAATCTAAGGATGCTGGGTTTCCTAAGATGGATGAGCCTCTAACCAATTTACTTCAAAAACTTGAAACTAACAATAAAGAGAAACCAAATATCGATATACCGTTACTCAACTTTCTCCAAAAAGTAGAACCCAAGGATCAAACTCCAAGCGAGAAACCTAATATCGATGTGCCACTACTCAACTTAATTCCAAAACTGGATTCCAATTATGTACCTCCTAACCAAGGAACAAATCTCGATGTGCCGTTAAATCCATTTCTTCCACAAATTCCTGAATCCAAGGATAACCAACCAAATATCGATGTACCCTTAATCAACTTCCTTCCAAAACCTGATTCAAAAGATGTACCTCTTAACGAACCCACTGCCGAAAAGCCTACTCTTAATCTAGACTTGTCAAACATGCTACCAAAAATTGAGCCAGCTCTTGAGCAAAAAATACAGCCTAACTTTAATTTATTCAACAACCCTCCACAACTTGATTTCAAGCCAAACATAGAAACAGAACCTCAATATTCTGCACCTGATGAATCCGATAGTTCCAAATTAAGACCAGTTCTCCGTGACAGTCAACCAGAAGAAACAGATTCGTTCCCAGAGGACGATGACGAGTTTGAAATACCAAGGTTGCAAAAAGGTAGGTGTTACTGAAAAACCTTTGGGAATATTTTGGTAAAAACTTTTTATGCATTAATCTATGCGTGAACAGTTCTAAATACTCAATGAATTTCGCATATCGGTTATGGTTTCATGCGATAATAATTCAGTGCTGTTGAAATAGTTCAGAGTTAAAATTATTCGAGGGATTATACGGATCCTATCAAGATCCTATCCCTCGTAATCCTATCAAGACGGAGTTTTCTCGGTATACACGTAGATAACTAAACTTTTGAGAGCGACCCCGAAGAATAATTATGCACCACTGCACTGGAATTATACAACTTATTGCTGAAACACCTTTTAAAGGAAAGAACCCTCTGTGCCTTACCGAAAAAAACTAAGAATTGAACGTGGAAGAATATTATTTATTACACTCACTAAGTATCAATGTGAAATATTGTTTGTATCATAAGGATTTAAAAAAATTATTTTATTATCTTGAGGAATCGTTCTACGCTTGGACAGTGACAGCAGATTATTTTCTTGGTCAATGATCTAGAAGCCATCTGGAAGCGGACTGAGGATGATGATGACGTCCTCTTTATGAACAACAAGGAAGAAACAAAGAACCGCAAGAAGAGAAGTATTAATAGTGCTGATGTCGGTAATGTAACATCATCCTTTGGTGCAATTGCTCAAGATAACGGAACTGAACAACCAAATACGATCGCAAGCAAGCAGGACGTGATGGAATATAATGTAACAAGCACTGGGATTGAAAATATTCGTACATCTACAGAACAGCAACCACAATCTCAATCGGAAAGTGCAATTTTAAATACAGCCAGAGTAAATCCCACTATTTCAACCAGCTCAAACATTCAATCAACTCTTCCGGCACCTGAGGCTTTAGACAAAATGTCTTCTAGTACCATTACTTCTAGTTCTAAACAAGACCTAACTCAAATGCCAATTGCGATTTCAAGTTCTACCGATTCCAGTACTATTTCCAATATTAATTCTATTAGTACAGCCAGTCCAGATGGGCAAACAACTATTCTGGAAACAGCAGTTGTCACAGAAATGCTACACGAATCGAGGGAGACAACTACGATTTTAAATGTAATCAGTCCTAATACTATCGGAATTAAAGAAGAAAATTATCATTCACCAAGTGAAACAGCCATTTCTGGGACAAATCTAGATGTGCAAGAATCTCGATCCACAACAGTAGTTTCCGATACAACAATTTCAATGAATATAATTAATAATTCGAGAGAAACCCAAAAACCTCCAAACGGAACTACGGAATTTGATAAAGTCGCTTCCAGCAGCCCTACTATGGTCGTGTTAGATGCAGTAGCAAGTAGTAAGACAATAATTGATGTTGTAGACACACTCACTTCTACTATAACTAAAACCAATGTCTCAGGAGAAGTATTACCCAGTACGGTTAAATACCCAACCAGCGATGTTGAAATTACTTCTCTTTCGAGTAAAGTTAACAGGAATAAACAGGAAACAATGGATGTATCCATGAGCAATCCAATAAATTCCAGTGCTGAAACGAGATCTACTAGTATTACAGTTAACGTTCCTACAGAAACAGCAACTATTCACGCTATTAATAAAGATATCGGAGAAGAATTAACTAGGACGACCAATTCCAGTGCCACTTATGATGAAATGCTACTACATACAACTGCTTTACCTACTGCTTTACCAAGCACCTTTCAAACTGGTAATAGTATTGAACCGGAAGTGTCTAGTAACGTAAGCACTACTTATGTTTCAAATGAGCGTGAAACTACTACAATTCCCAGAAACGTTTCTGAAGATGTGAAACATACTCAAAGTACAGTAATGGACATTCAAAGTAATGGAACGACCGTTGCTAATATGAGTACTTACAGTTCAAGAGAAGTTCAAACTACTGCAATTACCAGTACCGTTGGAGAAAATCAAACTGCTGCTTTCATTACGTACACTCAAATAGCTGACAAAAGAATGAATATTTCTTTGCATGAACTGCATAGCGAAAATAAAGTAATAAACAAAAATAGTGAAGAAAACGATAAAACGAACCTAGTAGAAGCACAAGATTTACGTAATCTTGAAAAATTAACATTGCCAGTTGGAAACACAAATTGGACCAAGAATACATTGCCCAAACAATCAGAAAACGCATCAGTTCCTTCAACGGAAAGTTTACTGCAATCTACTAAAAATGTTTATTCTTCCGAACCAACCTTGCAAGCTACGGAAGTAATAAGAACAGGTTCACTAACTTCATCAGAAAATACAGATAGTACTAATAAACGCGATATTATTGAAACTACAACTACTTACAAAACATATGAAGTAGCAAGTAGGGGTGAGAATATAACACAAGAAAATAACGTTAGCGTTGTGACAGATACCTCATCTGTCACAAATCTGACAACCCCTGTCACATCCCCTGTAAACGCGGCAGATGATGCCCTATCAAACAAATCTTACGTAAATATAAGCAGCAATCCTAACAATGTTAAATCAAACGTTAGCTCTATATCGAAAGAAAATTCACTCAGTACCCATCGACTAGAAGCAAATCTGACAGAAGTGTCTACAATCGCTTTTCCCACAACACCTATCATACCAGTGGATAAAAATAACCGCAGTGAAGTCTTTGAATCTAACAAAAATGAAGAGAATGTAGACATCACAAAAAGAAAATCTGCTGTCACTGATTTTAAAACCAATGCCGCACAAGAAGATGATAGAAAAGCAACGTATTTTACACAGGGAATAAGCAACGAAAATGGAAGTGTCCAATCTTCTACTGAAAAACAAGAAATCGAGTCTTTCGCTCATTTCAATACTGATAATCCTCTCCCGAAGACGGTAAATAGTGAAATTTCTACTTCTTTTAGACTATCGGGAAGTGTAAACGATAGAGCTACTACTAACTCTCAATTTCTGTTCCATACCAGTGAAACAACTGTAACCCCTACCGGCGAAACAAGTACTCTCGACAGTAAACGTGAAGCGACTTCCAACACCACACCGACATCTGAACTGAACCAGGTCAGCAGCGAAACAATTCATTCTTCAGACTTTGCAAGTTCAACATCTGAAACAAAAAAATTACTCAACAGGAATTCGTTTGCGGAAGTTTCAGGAACACAGACTACCAAGGAAACAACAACATCCCATATTACTGTCACTCAGAAAGAAATTTTTGAATCAAGCACTCCATTGAAATCCATAGAATCGTCTACTTTTACGGAGGATTTATCTGTATTTTCAAGTGCAAAAAATATAAATATTTCAGAAACGACTTTAAATAATACTCTAAACATAAAAAGCGAAAACACCAACACGGAACAATCTCAAGTCGTAACTGATAAAATGGATTGGCTTCGTAGCATTGTACAGGCTGCAAAAAAGTTAACAAACACTCTGACAATAAAATGCAAACCAGTTAAAAACCACTACGAAACCAGTATCGAAAAACCATTTTTAGGTTTTAGTCAAAACGATTATCCATTCAAAACTATTTTATCAAAACTTTCTTCTGCCTCCATTGTACCCGAAGTTTCTCCTGAAGTTGAGACATCAACAAGCTTCCAACAGTTAACTGATGTCGTTAGTACCAGTTCGGAGACCACAAAAACATCTACTGAAATTTCTCCTGAAGTTGTACCTTCGGCAAGCTACCAAGAATTAACCAATTTCGTCAGTACCACTTCAGAGACCACAACAAAATCTACAGAAATTTCTCCTGAAGTTTTAACTTCGGCAAGCTACCAAGAATTAAACAATTTCGTCAGTACCACTTCAGAGACCACAACAAAATCTACAGAAATTTCTCCTGAAGTTGAACATTCAACGAGTTCAAAGCAATCCGATGTCGTTACGACTTTAGAGACTGCAACGAAAATAACTGAAATTCCTGAAGTTATATCATCTACGATTACCCAAAAGTTAACCGAATTCCTAAATACCAGTTTGGAAACCACCCCAATCAGATCTAATGGAATTCCTCCTGAAAATATGACTTCAACCAGCCACCAACAATTAAACGAAATCTTAAATACCAGTTTGGAAAACACCACAACTAAATCTACTGAGATTTCTCTTGAAATCACCTCTTCTACGAGCCCTGTAAAATTAACCGATTTCGTGACGACTAGTTTAGAAACGACAATAACAAAATATCCGGAAATTTTGTCTTCCATTAGCCCCCAAAAATTCACTAATGCACTAAATACCAGTTTGGAAACTTCCAAAACCATATACACTGAAATTTCACCCGATGTTATCTCTTCTACAAGCCCCCAAAAATTAAGCCATGTATTTAGGACCATCGAAGACACCACTACTCCCACCCCCACATCAACAGAAATCTCATCTACTAAAATTTCTCCTACAGTTATATATTTAACGAGGTTCCAGAATTTAACCCATGTTAATAATATGACTTTAGATGCCACCACAACCAAATCAACTGAAATTGCTCCTGAAGTCGGCTACTCGTCTAGCTCGCAACCATTAGTGAACATCGTTAGTACCAATGTAGATACTATAACAAAATTAACTGAAGTTACATCTCCTCCTATTTCTGAATCTAGGTCTTCAATGAATCTTCAAGAATTAAACAATTTAGAGACTACCACAAAAAAATCTGAAGTAAGAAATTCAACGAGTCCTCAAAAATTAACTGATGTCTCCAAAACCAATGTAGAGACGACCGCCATCAAATCAACTGAAGTTTCATCTTCTGAAATTTCCCATGAAGTGAAAACTCAAACAAGCCCACAACAGTTAACCGATATTTCCAAAACCACCACCACCAAATCAACCGAAGTTTCAGTTTCTGACATTCCTCATGAAGTCACTTCTCCAACGAGCCCTCAACAATTAACCGATGTCTCCAAAACCATTGTACAGACGACCACCACCAAATCAAGCCAAGTTTCAGTTTCTGAAATTCCCCATGAAGTCAAACCTCAAACAAGCCCCCAGCAGTTAACCGATATCTCCAAAACTACCGTAGAGACGACCGTCGCCAAATCAACTGAAGTTTCAGTTCCTGAAATTACTCACGAAGTCAAATCTCCAACGAGTCCTCAACAGTTAACCGATGTCTCCAAAACTACTGTAGAGATGACCAGAACCAAATTAACTGAAACCTCATCTACTGAAATATCTTCTAAATGCATATCTCCAACGAGCCCCAAACAATTAACCGATGTCGCTAATACGAGTAATATTGAGAATACCACAACCACAACGACAACACCATCTCCCGATGTCGGTAATTCAAGTAGTTTCCGACCATTAATGTCATTAATGTACGTCAGTACCAGTGTAGAGACTACAACCAAATCAACTGAAGTTTCATCTACTGAAATTTCTCCAATAGCTACGTCTTCAACGAGCCTCCAACAAATAACAAAGGTCCTAAATACCAGCTTGGAGACAACAGCTAATTTTGCTGTAATTTCTCCAGAAGTCGGTTTTTCAACAAGCATTCAACATGCCGTTATTAGTACCAATGCAGAGACCGCATCCAAATTAACTGACATAGTTTCGACAATGTACGAAATGCATACAGAAAATCCCGCGAAGAGTTCGAATCAGGAGTCTGAAGAAGAACCTACTTTTTCAACGATACCTGTCACAGAATTCATAAATAAAGTAGAAGAAGAAGAAGAAGAAGAAAATCCTAGGTTGACAGAATCATACGTAGAAATAAATTTCGGCAACTTAGGAACAACTATTTCTCAAAAAATCTTCCTTCCGAAGCCATACAAAAACAATACAGCACTAAAGAATCAGTATCCTTCAGTAATGAATATGAGCAAACCCACTGAAATTTTAAGAAATAAACACAAAAAAATACATTCGCATCGGGAATGGTGGCTTTCCCGATTTCGCAAGTCAGGTAATTAATAATAATTGTTATCTTTTATATTATTATATAAAATATTTTATATTTAGTTCTTTTTCTCCATGGCTTTACCTATCAACCAAGAAGACAATGAAAATAATTAAATGTTTTTTGTTTATATTTTGTATTTCTTTCAGAAATTTATTCATTTTTAACATATTTTATAATGTCAGAACTTTTTTCTAGATAGAGCACCTTTTCCCGGACGATACGTGCAGAACTACTTTCCTGGTGGCAGAAGAAGGCCCTACGACCTGTATCAAGTTAACGAACATATCGGTAAGTATAAGCAAGTAAGCATAGTCTCGCAACCTTGTAATATTTTAAATTTTGTAGCAATAAACATTTTTTTATTCGAAGATTACTGGGCAGAAGAAAAATTATTAAACATAAGTTATTTTAGTTTAATGCTGTCCAATAATGAACTGATTTTAAGCTTTCTTTAAAAAAAAATTCTGGGACCTGATTCCACAGAATTTGGCGGATTGAGGAAAATAATCCTTTGCAATATTGATTACCTATTCCAGTGTTTTCGTAAGGGTGTTTTCATCGTTAGCACGGTATACATTATGGGATTCTGCTCATTTCTCTAAAAAGTGTCCACTCTCGAAATGATTATAAATACATTTTCAGACATTGAAGAAGACGAACCTGTCGACGATAATCTTCCAGGTAATTATCACTAAAAACAACTACGATGTTTTGAATATATCCATAGATTATTTGCTTCAATAATCTGATAGGTAGACTATATTAGTATAAAGTATGAACTTTAAAGGGTTAGCAATTAGATTGAAAATGGGATTGAGTTGAATAGAATAATAAATTCTTGAAAAAAAAAACCTTCCACTTTTCAGTTTAATTATTTAAAATGGAATGAATTTTGTAAAAACGAGCAACTTTGCAGTGAGACTATTGTTTAAAGAGAGAAAGCAACCACCTCATTCGTCCGCGTGCAATATTCTCCTGTGAGAGAGCGAGCGAAGTTCCAACGCTTTGTTCTAACAATC
>JAQFYH010000521.1:0-12245 GCA_034694405.1 Scolopendrellopsis subnuda
TTTAAATTATTTTTAAACAAGTACATTAAACATTCTGATATTGTGCATTTTAAAATATTAATATTTTGTAGATACTAATGCAATCAATGTGAATGCAATAGTGTCAATTGTTCATTGAGAAACATAGTTTTAATATAACATGCGGCATGATGCTAGCGACATCTGTCGCACGATCGGGGAACTAACTTTTCCAAATTGAGAAGGCACGCCGTCGAGTGCTTATGTAATTCGCTTATGGCAATAGTTATTAAATTATTTCCCTTTTTTAATTTCAGGAAAAGCAAGAAGCGCGGCACCACGGACGAAGCTCTCGTATCCGACTATATTCGCGCCGCCGCTTCTTCGCCGCCACGCCAACTCCGCAATCGTCAAACGTCGTTGTCGCCGGTCAAAACGGAGTGCGTTTCGGATGAAAATGATTCCGAAAAAAACCATCGAAGGTCCGACAGGAAACGGTTGCGAGAAGATTCGTCGTCGTCGCTTCCGATTGGTGGAGGAAGTCCCCAGGAGGAAAAATTGAAGAAAAAGAGTCCTAAGAAGTCGGGTCAAGTTGGTTCCGCGAAAGAAGAGACTCAGGAATCAGAAAAATCCAGGGAAAAGAAAAGGAAACGCGACGAAGTTAAAGAAGAAGAAAATTCGCAGGAAATCGGGACTGTTGCGAGATCGAAGAGGACGTCTCTCGACGTTTCTACGAGCGACGAAATTGAAGGTTCGTCGGAGGCCGGTTTAAGGAGGAGTTCGAGGACTCGGTCCGCGTTGCATCATCCGAAAACCGAAAATATCGCCGTAATAATCGAAGATGAACCGATCGTCGATATCACGAGCGACGCGGCGATCTGCGAAGAAGACGGCGAGAAGCGACACGGCGCGAGATCGAAGAACGAGGGAAATTGTGATAAAGAACTTTCTAGCGAATCTGCCGAGAAAACGGACTTGGAGCGACGCAGGAGTCCGAGGAAACGAAATAGAACGAAGGGTGAATCGACGAAAAAAGGTGCGACGTCGGAATTCCACGATTCGATAGACCTCATCGACGAAGACGAATTCGATATCAACGACATCGACAGCAAGAAAAACGAAGCGGAAAACATGATGCTCGACTCGCTGTTGGAAAAATTCACCAACGAATCCAGCAAGACGCGAGGAGAAAAGACGTCGGTCGCTTCGACCAGCAAGTCGCCCCCGGGCGACGCCGGGGAAGTGCAGAAGAGGAAGAGTCCCCGTCAACGTAATTTGAGTTTTTCGTCTTCCGGCGAAAGCACCAGTCCCGTTTTAAATAGCAAACCATCCACGAGGAAAACCAAGACCTCTTCTTCATCCATCCAGCTGATAGACGACTCTTCGGATTTCATAGATACTTCTAGTAAAAGCACGAGGAAGAAAAATGACAAACGATCGTTGTTCGCGGGGTTGAACGAGCACGACTTGGCCTTGGATGAGGTATTCGCCCCCATAGACGTGGATGCCAAGTCCACGAGTCCGAGCGCAGCAACGACTAGTGCGGAAGACTTGGCTGTGGACGCATTATTCGCATCCATCGACATGGAGAATAGGCCGAAGGCCAAACTAACCTCCTTCAGCCTTCCAAGTTCAAGCTCGAAGAGCCCAGGAACAACTAAAGCGAAGCTCCGGAAGACGAAGCCAAGTTGCGCAGTGCCCAAGCCTGGAAAAACGCCTAAAAAGCAGCAATCGGAAAAATCCAAAAGTAAGAAAGAAGCGGGCAAGCAAGACCAAGATGCTGCGAACAGAAGCTTCATCCTGTTAGACCAGGCAGAAATTGAGGGTAAATATAATTTTTCCTTTTTCTTGTCGGGTCGTCCGGGTGATGTAAATTAAAGTCGAATCCATGTAGTAAGCTCACGCGGAATACAGGTTCGGACGAGAGTATGGAATTCAGTTTGCTTAATTCGAACCAAGAATAATCGCTATTGCACTCGCTTTCCACGATCTTTAGTGACTGCAGGGTTGGTCAAAAACCCTACCCAGGTGGGTTTTTGGTTGGGTTTTTGGATAATTGTTAATTTTTATGATTTTCCAATCAATTTTAATTAGGGTTCTAAATGGTTTTTTTCCTCCCGGTTTTTTTCGGAAAAAAACTGTTTTTTTCCGGGTTTTTTCCTGGCCTTAAAATTGGAAAAATTGGAAATTTTGGAAAAATTGGAAAAAAACGAGAAAAAAAGAAGAAAATGCATAAAAATGAAAAAATCTGATTTTTTCCCATTACAATATTTGTTCCATTTTCCCAATATTTCAGTTTTTCCCAACATTTTGGTTCTTTTTTTCAACATGGTTCCTGTTTTTTCCAATTTTTCGGTTTTTTATACAATTTTCCAGTTTTTACCCTGTTTTTTCCCTATTTTTAAACGTTTGTTTTTTTCCAAATTTTCCGGTTTTTTTCCAAAGTTTCGTTTTTTTTCCGAAAAATTGAAAATTTCTGGAAATTTTAGAACCCTATTGACAACATTCATTTTTTCACCTCGTATACCAACTTCCAGAATAGTAAAGTCTTCGATACTGTCTTGCCAATCCCATGAATGGCACTTCATAAATACAATAAATTTTATTTTTTATTTTTATAGGGAAATGAAACTTCACTACCCATGGAGATGTGCTCCAACTGTAAGTATTTTCTGTAATATGTGCTTGTAACACACAAAAAAATTGTTCTGGTATTACTGATAATATCAAGGACAGATTTTAGGTTGTTGGCATGACGTGTCAATGTTTCGTTAATCGTTTGGTCCTGGTGTGTTTTATTCAGCTCACATAATATAAACAAATATTCACCGTCTGTTTTAATGCCAAACAATAACTGAACCAAAATGAATTTTCCCTTTCGAGTTCTGAGGCACGTGCCCTTAACGTCGGGTAATAAACGTCTGTGACTACACCTTGACAGTAGCCTCTTAAATAGCTACTGTATGAGATCTACCAGAAGTAGATCATTAATTCTTGGATCTACTAAATCGGTTTCTTTTTATTTCAGTTGATCCCGATGAGATCAAGAGGCTAGGAAAGAGGTTTAGGAAACTGGATTTGGATAATTCTGGCTCCTTAAGTATTGACGAGTTCATGTCATTGCCAGAACTACAACAGAATCCATTGGTGCAGAGGGTGATCGACATATTCGACACTGACGGCAATGGAGAGGTCGATTTCAAAGGTAAAACATTTTCTGACTACATGTGATAGTCTTACGAATAATTTACTATTAAACAATCAAATAGCCTGAAATTTTCAGAAGAACCCCGATATTTTTCTTAACTAGTTCACAATGGAATTTGTTTCATAAATAAAATCAATTTTTTCAACCCCTTGACTGGACAAAGTGCTCAATGGGCATCCAAAAGGAAAATACCACCTTTTGAGCACGCTGGCCCTGCCCAGTCAGGCTGTCACTGGTGATTTTCCTTTTGCCCAAATTAAATTCTCAGTTTTAAAACTTAAAAGTAAGTTTTATCACTACCAAATTCGATTCTGAATTGGCTCCTGGGAGTGAAATTGAAGTCGGCCAATCACCCTATGTACCATTTGGAATCCGGATACTCCTTTTGGTAAAGTTCGCACGCATTTTCTCTGTCTGAGACGCCAAACGGCATGCAAACTTTCCATTACAATCGATAAAACGTCTTCTCTGTTTCAGAATTTATTCAAGGGGTATCGCAATTCAGTGTCAAAGGTGACAAAGAATCCAAACTTCGCTGTAAGTATATTTGTTTATTTCTCCTCACTGATACGTTACGGTACGTTAAAATTGGGGTGGCAAGTACGTGTTAGCATGCCACACGTACTGTAGACTTACAAGTTCCTTCTTGCCGCGTCCCAGGTACAAGAGGTGGGTGGTTGTGGGATACTTGCATCCAAGAGGAACTCGGTCTTACGTGTCGTGTATGACGTATGATGCTTTAATGATGTCTCTCTCTCTCTTTGAACCAGTTGCATTCAGGATTTACGACATGGACAATGACGGTTTTATCTCCAATGGAGAACTGTTTCACGTTTTGAAGATGATGGTGGGAAACAACCTTAAAGACACTCAGTTACAGCAAATCGTGGACAAGACCATCTGCTTCGCCGATAAGGACGAAGACGGAAAAATCTCTTTCGAAGAATTCTGTTCAGTAAGTTCCATTTTTACTTCCAATATTCAGTGGTATCTACTGTATTGGTTGCGTTTCGTTGGAGGGAGGCGCAAAATCATACCTTGCGCGAGTTATACTCCTAGCTAGACAATCAGTACGGTATGTGATCATGATTGGGGAGTGGACGCGATACCGGTTAAAACTCTTATCATGATTAAAGTTTATACGCGACGGTGATCATGATAATGTGGACGCGATTTGTTTTGTCATGATTATACCTACTGGTTAGCTGTACATGGTTTGATGCTGATAGTCTAGACTGGGATATCGTGGCACCAAATCGTGACATTCCGCTGATCTATTCATGCTGAAAAACGTCAAGTAGGCTACTGACTCGCATGGCTCGTGAGGGTCCTTCTATTTTCCTTGGAGAAAATCAACACGCACTTGTTTCTAACTGAATTTCCAGTTGCGCTACCAGTCTCCAAACTAGACTTAAATTAAATAAAAAAATCATACTGTTGCATATAAAATAATAATTTTTTTTTTTATGTTAAAGGTGATTGGAAACACCGACATTCACAAGAAGATGGTCGTAGAAGTGTAAAATTTTTACAGTCTATATATATATTTGCACACTTTTGGAAAAAAAAAACGTTCAACTTTTTATTTTTTATTATTATTATTATTTAAAATTGGAACGAGAAGAATATTAAGTGTTGCTACGGATTTTTTTCAAGTCTAGAGATAAACAAGGAAGGAAAAAAAACTAGTAACGTTTTTTTGCCTGATACCTGCCATATATTAATTCATCTTCTAACCTTATATAATTCCCCCCTAACTGCGTGTCCTTGAGAGTGCATGCTTTAATATTAACTTATTTATTTTTTTTACGTTGCTGGTAATTAGAAGAAAATATCGCTCTGAAAGTTTTTCTGGGTACTGTGACGACCTGACTGACTTGGTCAAACTGTTTTTTGTGTTAATTCATATTGAAAGAACCCTTTAAATTTGGATCGAGAACATGAATAATAATAAGACCGGATAGTTTATAATGATTTTGCAAAATATTTATTTATATATATTGACTTAAAAAGTCTCACTTTGTCAGACCAGCAAAACAAAAACATTTCGTACGGTGCGACAACGTTAATTTGAGCCAAAGGTTGACGCGACGTGGGAGGGATCAACTTATATCCAAAGACTCACGCTAAAGTTGTCACGCTGTTTAAACAGTACAGACGAGTTGGCCTAAAGACTGCCCTGATCGCTACAAGCAGAGCGGATGGAAAACGGCGTTCGTGCCTGTCAAATACCCTTGATAACGTACTTGCTTCCGATCTGTCGTAACGCGTAACGATCGCAAGCACGCGCGGCAGGAACGTCCTCTTCCATCCCCTCCAGGAATAGCATGACGTCAGAGAACAAAATATTATTTAAAGCAAATAACGGACGTTCTTGTTGGTTTCTCGTTGCTCGCGAACTACGGGTGGTCGTCACGCAAATGGTCGCGAACAGAATTCGCGATTTTGTGTTGGCTATTCGGGCGGCAGCCCTCAAGGCTTCTCTGAGGAGCAGGGCTCTTGCCAGTTACAGGTTCTATTTTGACAAGTGTTGTATATAATTATTGATCCAAAACAGTGGTATTTTTATACGAATAATGGGATTTAAGTTCTAATTAATTTTTTTATGTCTCTATGGAGTGCTACTCGTCACCCTTATGCCACAGTTGCGTAAGTGGCAGATACGCAAATGTGGTTCTGTAAGCGTTTCTAATACACTAAGCTTCACACTATACTTTGCCATAGTCGCCTTTCTGATCGGACAAAAGGATTCAAAATTCGCGCCGACTAACTTCACGTAAAACCTGCATTTTTAACGGGGCAGTTGAAAATTCAACTGCATTTTCCCAGCAAATGCAAAAAAACAGATACGCAACTGTGGCATAGCAGTGATGTACTGTGAATGGGGTACGGTTATTTCTTCGAGGAAATGTTCAGAAAAAAAGAATTTTAGTTTTCAGAGCGGTAGAAATACTACTGTCTTCGAAAATATCACAATAACTTTTTTTTTTCATAAAGACAAATTTTTGTTGATACCGATTTTTACGTCTTTGAAGTTTAAAAATAAAGGAAAACTCGCATCCCTTTAGGCACGCACCACGGGTAACAAAAATTGAACCGCTTTTTTATTTTTATTTTTATCAAATGTATTTAATATTTATACGTAAATCTGTACATTTTATTTTGCCAAAATTTTGAAAACAATTATTCTCATTGCGTGAACCATCTTTTTGCTCCTGCATGATATTATTTTACAAATTTTGCAAGTTTTTATTCCAGTTCTTGCTTCCATACTCCACAGTGCAACCTTTATTTCTCGCGCCCGGAAGAATTGTCCAAGAAAAAGCCTCATCGTGAGGATAACTACTTTCCACCCATTGCTATTTAAACGAATTTGCAACTTTACTGAAATGCAAGGATTAAAGAAATATTGGAAAAGAAATAACGAACGAGTTCGAAACCATTTTGTCATTATTAGCTAAGTTATAATATCCCAGAATTAATTTATTCGCGTACGCGCGTCGATTCAACTCTCGAAATAGCGCAGGTCTGCAAGCTGCATGCAGACCTGGGAACATCGCAGCCAGACGGACAGAATGGAGGATTAAATTGGGGTACTTGACTTTCATGAAACAATATTTCTGGTACTTTTCCCTGACAAAATATCAGAAAACAGGAGTATATTATTAAAAACCGTGTCCGAACCATTCAAAAAGCAAGTACCATGCTTATACTATTATGGAAGCAATACGCCAAAGAATTTTTATCTATCCACAATATTATTCACGTTATTTTAAAGCAGTTCGTATACGTTGGTTATTATTGAAATTATTCGTAAATTTAAGATGGCGTGGACTCGATAATTAGTTATATTTTGACAATAATTTAGCGAATTTACTTGAATAATTACTGTAATTAACAAGATGGTGCCTTGCGCTATAGTTAAGAAGCTAGCACTAGCTGGAAAAAAAAGTACCTTAGTTAAATAGGTACAAGCTGAAGAACAAATCAAAGTAGAGTGTCTATTTACTTCATAAAATAAACAAAAAATATTTGTGTAGTTTCTGTTACTTTTGGCAACTTTATTATTTTTATTTCGTACATCAAAAGCCCGATTTTCGTTTGAATAATTGAGAGACTACAGTATGGGACTTTTTTTTTCAAATCGAGTAAAATAATACCGTGCACACCATCACAAACACTGTGCGTGCAACACAGGTAATTTGTAGCTTAATATTTTCTATGCATATCTCAGTAATTACTTTGACTGTTCGTTTGTTATTTGTGTTGTTTATTTATTATGATTTTTTTTAAAAAATGCGGGAAAGTGAATATAGTCAGGCATCAAAAAAAAAACTTTTTGTCAAGGCAGTTCTGTGATTTTGAGTTTAAAAAAATACTAAATAACCCATTAGTATGCAACTGATCGTGCAATATAACTACGAAGTATAATCCGCGTTATAAAAATTAAATAAATTCACATAATTTTGTTTAAATACCTTTTACCTAATCTGCGCTATAATTTTAATTACGATTCTAATCTGATTGAACGTCTACAATTTAATATATGTCCTCGTACGCCGGGATTTTATATTCCACGTGACGTCAGCAAATGATAAATTTACAATCGTTACTGAATAAGAATGCAGAAAACGGTTTTAAATTTTCAATTGTATAACGGTACATGAACGAATACCCGTAGTGCGAGGACAAGAAAAAATCTGAACTCTTGTCAACCATCTACGGTTGGTTGAGAAAAACAAAATCATGAGAATCCAGGATTTTTTTACTCTCGAAAAATAGTAGGTAAAAATTGCACTTTTTTTTTCGCTCCGAAAGGTGGTTTATGAAAATGGCACTTTTTACCCTTCGAATAGAGTGTAAAAAAAAATATCTTTTGTAAATACTCTCTGAACTGAGGTTAAAAAATTCCTGGGATTAAATCGTGATGGTCTTGTAGACTTAGTTAGTTAACCACGATAAATTAAATTCATTTTCAATTGTGTGCGTTTAAGATATAAAAAAAAAAAGAAAAACTTTTTCTACTAAATATTATACAATATACATATATGATATTATATATTCATACCTAAACTAAATATTATATCAAATTCCACTTTTATTCTAATTATGTATGCACAGTAAAAATAAAATTAAAAAGTGCAAATTTGTTTTTTTGGGCATGAATGAAATATTAGCTACCAGTATTTTGTATAAAATATATAAAAAAAATTAATAAAAATAAAAAAATGATATTGCTAATTATAATAATAATATTAAGAAAACGTCTTTACACCCCTCCCCGTTTAAATCTTGTTAGTTAATGTATTTGGTCCATAGAATCTATTTAAAATATTTAATTTTCAATATTATAGAAATGAACCGAAAATGCCATACGACACAACAACCTACAATATAGCACTTCTGAATGTCGAAATTTTGATTGATGTAAACCCCCCAGTAAAATCTGCAAATAATAAAACTATAAATTTAATAAATTACGGAATTATGATAAAGAGGGATAATTTTAACAAGCCTTGATTTTTAAAAATCAGTATTCACTAATGACTACAATGTGAGGCCGGTAACTGTCTTAACCCAATCCCTACCTCGATCCGAAATGTAGTGCGTTGCGTAAAAACGTAATTTCCTTTTGAACTTAGCACGTCATAAGAAAGAACGGACAGTGTTTACATCCAGACAGAATTTTAAAATATGCCTACAACAGGGGGGTCAAGACGAGTTGGCTGGTAACCCTAAACGGTTTAATGCATATCTTGCACACTAATTGTCGCGCTGCCTCAGCCTGTCCGCGAGTATATTTCTTGGACTTTAAATTCTGTAGTCGGAAAAGAATATATTTGCGCCATCTATCTCATATGATCAGCGCGAGGTAACGTGAAAGTGATGTATTTTGATATTCCCATATATGCTTTATTACCTAATTTTATGCTTGGCCAGTAAGAGCCTAACTGCAAGACGGAGCAAGTTTCGCGTTTTCTTATACGTGTGACGTTTCAATCGTGATCATTTTCCCCAGATCACACGTAACGCGTAAACTTGGAAATCCATGTCAAGTATCGTCGAGGAGTTTAAAAAAAATTCACGTTATTTGGAACAAATTCAGATTTGAAGTATAAAAAATTCTTGGGGGCATTAAATTATTTACCTTTGAATGGAACAGCATGAAATAATAATCCTGTCTCTCTTCCTTTTTGCCATTTAAGTGTGAGGTTGTGAAACTTATTTAATTTAAAATAAAAAGCAATGATGAATTTCACCCCAACTATTAACCTTTTGTACTCCAGTGTTTAAATAGGTCTGACGTAGCTTAAAAATTAAAATAAAATTGTAAAAAATTTTCCTTTATCATTTTGAACTCCCCCCATATTTCCTTCCTGATCTCAATATAATTTTTTTAACATGATTTGCGTTTCACTTTTTTTTTTAAAAGAAATTAATGTTTTCGTTTTTTGAGACATAAAAATGCATATTTAAATATGTTTTGTACATTTCTATGCAGAATTTAATAATCTGTTTTATTCTTTTTGTTATGAAATGTAAATTTCTGATATAAAATTATGATTGTTTTTTTTTTCTCTTCTTTCAAGATTAGCATACCTTATTCTATAAGAGAATTTTTCTTCCTCGTTTACGTTTTCTTTAATAATAACTTATAAAATATTCAATTTAATTCTGCAAAGAAAAGTTCAAATTTTTACTCATTGTAAATTACTTGCCCTAATTACCTGGGTGTATGTATATTGTACTTCGTATAAAAAAAATAAATTTTGACTTTAAAAATCCGAATTTGGTTTTGGTTGATTTTTTTTTTTAAAAATTTGCTGAAAAATAAAATTGATTTTCGACAACCCAATACAGAATTTTTTTTAATATCCCCGAACTTAATAAATTCTAAAGCTTTATAATAAAATTCATTCACTCACTGCTGCTATGATCTAAATTCTAAATGTTTATTTACCGACCTGACCTGTACAGAAATTAATGAAATGAAAGAAAACATTTTCATTTAGCTCAGATTAGTATTATAAAAAATAAGAAATATGTATATTTTCATACAAAACGTTGACTATTGGGATTTAGAATAGTGATCTGGGTGTGTAACCCCCAGCCCTTAAAAATTATTAGAATATAAATATAACTAAAAAATGATGCATTTTAAAAGACCACATTCGTCACACTCCCGAGTTTGTTAAAAAGAAGATAAATAAATAAAATTACTTGCTTAGATTGTCTACAACAATATTGGTTTCTGAGATTATTAATTTGAAACCTGGCATTCTGTCATTGGACGCGCGATGAAAGCGTCCAGATTTTAAGTCTGTCCGTCTGATTGGTTGCCTGAGGATGAAGAAGACCCATCAGGTCATGTTTCAAATTCTTCGTAAAATGAATTAAAATTATCCCAGAAACAAATCATGTACCCAAATCTAAGTAATTTTATTTATCATCTGTTTATAACAAACTCGAAATGATCAATGTGGTTCTCATAGGGGCCCCACAACAGCGCAGCAGCCGCGGTGATGTAGTTCCGCCACTGACAATTACCAAAAGCGGATAAGGGAGTCACAACTACCCATTTGAAATCACGTGTGTTCTCTGTGACAATTTTTAAAATCCCAAACTGGTTTGAGTGGAGATGTGGGCATATGGCGAATGGCCTGTACGATCGATGCAAATTTCTGTGACAGTCATATGTGCTTGAAGTTTGTAAGGGAGGAACTATACAATCTAGCGAAAGCGAAAGATTGAAAATCCCCTTTGACCTTGATTAAGCGCTACGAAAGAATCGTCAATTTTCTATCTTTCGCGTTAGTTTTGCTCGCTTTCGCTTTATCGTATTTGCTCCCAAAAATGTAAAAATATCCATTATTATTATTTTAAAAGATTACTTGAGTATTTTTTAGATAGAAAACTGTAGAATAGGGTCAATATTGTTAACATTTTATTTTAATGTAACATGCTTGCGCCAGCTGTCGCACGATCGGAGAATTAAAAATTGTTTGTAGCTACGGTTCGTCGTAAGCGCTTCACCTTATCCGCTTTTGCTACTGCTCTCAAGTCATAATCATGTACCATGTAATGACCGTCCTTAAATAATTTAGTAATTAAACAGCTGACCACACTCTGAATTTATAGAAACCTCAATCATTTTAAGCATATACGGAGTATAAAATATCATAATTACCATTATAATACTGCAAATTAAAAACCAAATTCAATACAAATATTTTTTTCTTCTAATAATTATTTTTAACGGAAGAATCAACGTAAAATATAAATAAGTAAGTACAATGTACGACAAAATCGATATAAGTTGTTAGTCCTAGGAAGATTTATTCCGGACTCATTAAAACAAAAAAAAGTAAACTTTACAAATCACTTAATACTATGGGGTATTTTCCCTTAGTATATTTTTACAGCTCATGATAGGTTTCCTTTTCCTTCCTTCATAGATCGTCTTCTTCTTCTTCGAAATAATAGTCTTCCTCCCCATCGTCTTCTTCGTTCTGATCACGATTGTTCCTCATCAGGTCAAACGGGATCTCGTTAAAATGACTGGCTCCGGCCTCACTTTCGACGCCACGCGTGTTCGAATCCAGCTGAAACACAACAGTAATCGGCGTTTTAACTTGCAGTACACACGCGGTTCTACGTCTCCGCACCGTAAATCGTCATTATAACACCTTGCATGTTACAAACTTTCTGAAAGAATCCAGTTCTTTTAAAATCGGAGTCCAGATATACTTTACACGGTAATTAACATTACTGTGGAAGCACTAGAAACAACGGTACCAGTTAAAAAGTTGCCGAGTCTAGCTGTCTCGCACTGAACCCAGCCAGCAGGTCTGTGGTGAACCGAGGATGCCACCTATCAATCCAACTCCACTACCGTGCGTTGGAATTCCTCCAAATTTTATGAATATGAGATGGCGACTACAGCAGTTACAGCACTGCTGGAGATCCATATTTTGGACGCAGTAACTTGCTTCTCAACGGTTCTTTTAAGGGCATGCGGGAAATTATTGCCACGTTGGAGGTTTTGGTCAAAACATGCTCTACTTCGTAGAGTAGAACT
>JAQFYH010000522.1:0-12244 GCA_034694405.1 Scolopendrellopsis subnuda
GGAACGCGGTCACGTGATAAAAAGAACATAAGGTAGTATTTTCGGAGCATAAGCGCGTATTTGTTTCATGGGGCCTGAAAGCGTCGTTGACAAAATGTGTAGTCTTTTGCTTTTGTTTGGGAATTTTTGATACTTCTGTATTCTTTCTTGTTTTATTGCATAACTGGCACTCACTATACATCATCAAAAGTATACAGAGGAATCGTACCGTAACATAGCTGGCTGTGGATTTTTAAATATACAAGTGTATAGTACTCTCATTGATAAAAGTACAGTACATCCCCGGTTTAATTAATTCTCTGTTTCTTGAATACCACCACAAAGTCAAACATAAAATATGGAAAACATCCGATATTCTGTAACATTAACAGAAACATCAAATTATTGCGCTGCAAATTATCCAATCAATAAAGCTACTCATTCTAAAAATACTGCATATTATAATATAATGAAATCAAAATGTCTTTGCTGCTTAGAGTCAAAATGGCATCGTAGCGTAAGAAAAATAATTTATTGGCTATAATGTTTACCGTATATATTATTGTGTAAGTTGCTTTATGTAATTTCTAGAGAGAGAATAAAAAGTTTAATTACATTATTGATCAATAGCATGTAACAATGAGATAAGAAGAGATGGTGTATAAGCAGTTTGCATTACCATACACAAAGGTGGTACCCGACTCCAATTAACTTCATTGCGAGCGAACTAACTTTAACAAACACGCGATACTCGCGTATATTATACACACACTTGCATAATGTCGGGATTTAAACTGGCTGTGAACTTGTTTCTTTCTTCGTTATCTTCCTGATTATTCATGAACAGAATAGCGTTATAATTTAATTTCTGCAAGTGCAGGAAGCTCCGAAGTTAGTTGTGTTTACTTATTTTGTAAAAGGCGTGATTATAAAGGCAGAACTAAGGCACTGCAAGGGCATGAGAGGAAGCCTTATATAAGACTGGAGCGCGCGTCCTGATTCTATAAGTTATTCCTTTTTCATTACACGTGATGGCATCGATTTTTTTTCTTCAACCTATACAGTCATCTTGTCGAAGCGTTGCCATTAATTATATGCATCGAGGAATCCTCGATACAGAAATTTTGCTGGGTTATAATGTAAACGCAGAAAATGTTACGCGCTCAATCGATGAGACGGTTGCGAAACTTGTGGGGCTTGAAATCTAAGCTTATCTCATAAAAGAGCTGCGCGAAGGCAATGTAAGTGGTCAAGATAGAACACACTATACTCTATAGCCTTTTAGCTTCGGCATGGAGAAGAAGACAGGTTAGTGTGTCTATATACATTAGAATGAAGGCGCGTTGCTTGAATGAAGACACATCCAGCACCAACACGGAACATAAATAGCTTACTTTCACAGTGTTGTCTTTTCGTCAGATCAATATTGTATTACTGCTGGTGCACCTTTTACTGGTAATCTTCATCCTGCCCGAGGCAACTTATAGACCCCCGGTCAAAACGTTTAAATGGCTTCTGCACTTCGCGTTGCTGAGCTGGATGTGGGAGGTCCGTATGTAACGATGGGTTCCTATAAATTTCCCAGTTTCTTTAATCTTCCTTAATTGTATTGGACTTACTCTTTTCTCTCTCTTCTTTCTTTCTCTGAAAGGAAATAAAATTCGGTTAATGGAAAATGCCCTCTAGTAGTTCCTTAGAAATTACTCCGTATACAGTGCGGTAAAATTTATTCTCTCGAATCCGCAGAGTTGAAAATAAACCATACTCGAATATAATAAAAAAGACTATCGCCCTCTATAACAAACTATCTCACTTCCGCCATTTTTCTGTCTGCTATAAATCTATTTTCGTTTGGTGAAGGGATTGGAAAATAAGCTAACTTGAAAGTTTTGTAATTCCTTTGAATGGCCACACAGAATATAATTGACATATTGTATTGCGTGTTTTAAATCTATTTCCTGGTGAGACCAAAGCATAATATCTAAAACAAGTCTATTAAAAACCATTATTATTACTTTGATGATGTTTCTCAGACATTATAACGATCGCCATTAACTAGAATCGTTAATAAAGTTTCTTGATAAATTGTCCCACAAAACTAAAGTATAACCAAAGTGTGCTAAAGGAGTACAATGTGTTTAGGTCTCTTACACATCGTTTATTATTTTATACAGCACGTGCTTCAGCAGCAGATAAACACCTAATCATCATCATCATGCTGATCTGGCCTGATGCCAACAAAATATTTCTTCATCGTAAACAGCCATCCGATAAATTCCCATTAGGCGTCATAATTATATTTAATTTTCTTATTACTTTATTTTACGGTAATATTTTGATTATAGCACTTCTCCTTTTAATCTTCATCGCTACAGGTCTATTATTATCACAATCTGTTGAAACCATGGGAAAGGAACGGTCTTCTTCTTTTCCTTCCTTAGATCCAACAACTTTTTATTATAAACAGATCAAAGACGATTCAATAAAGGCTGAGCTGCATCATAAACGACCAAAAGTGGCTTCGTTCTTTTTCGAGTATTACCGGATATCCATTACTATACAATGAATTATTTTCATAACAGCTGATTCCCTAAATACGTTGCCATTATCATTGCGCGGGTTTAACATATTCGTAGTAGCTGACATTGAGTATTCTCTCCTCAGAGCCTATTTACTCTAAGTTTCATTGCGTTTAACTCATTCTCCATAATGCTATACCCAGCATCAGTATACTTATGTAGCCGTGAAGAAAGCAATCCGCAGGGTCAGTGTTATACGTGAGTTGCCAAAAAAAATTAAAAGCATGTAACATTAAAAGCATTTTAGTGTATAAAACTGAATAAAGTGCTTTTTTAATTAACGCTAATTAGAAGAATTACCGTACACCCTCCCAAGGTTGCAAATCTTAAGATTTTGAAATGTTATTTCTTCTCGAGGCCCACTCGCTCACTTGTTACCGATGCATTCACTTAACAGCGTTTCAGAGAGGACGCTTGGAACTGAAAAAGCCTGAAGACAAAGGCGTAGAGGGAAGGGGGTGATGCTTTTCTGATTAAAATTGGAAAATACCGTACGTACCTAGGCCATTTCTCATCAAATTAGAGTTTGCAACTTTATCGAACATCAATCCCACCATTTGCAAGCCCTATATCCGGGGAGCTGGATGTTAGGGCGGTTTTTGTTTGGTTTAAAAAACTGTTAAAACCTAATATAAACGTATCCATGGAATCCATTGCGTATATTGCATTATATTACGTAGAGTGCATTCGAGTATATCCGGATATAGTAAGAAAACAGACGAAAATTGGAGAATGTACTTCTCGTCATCAGAAGGTGAACGAATACGAACACTGTAGGATAATATCCTACAGTGTTCGTATGATCTATTGTTGCTTACAATTTTGAGCCCAGCATGCAATTTAATTAACTTAAAAAAATATGTTACTTCAAATAGTAGACTATATTATTTTGTTGTTCAAAGTAAAAAGCTTTTAAAAGCATTTTTGATACTTTTGAATCATAACACAATAAGCAGGATTTGCAAATTAAAAGTACCTTTTTTAAACTTTTACAGCATTATATTCTCTGAATAAATTGTGTTGTGTTGACTAAATAGGGTCATGTTCACTGCTCATCAACGAAAAGTGTTGACTATTATTCTCCAATTTTGTTGATTTCACTCAACAAAGTTGTTGAGTAAATCTCTTTAATTACAAGTTTTACTCAACAAAGTTGTTAGGCAACAGTCGAGATGCTTTATTGGTGTCGAGGAGCCGTGGCTCAACACATGATTTAGAGAGTTTTTTCCTCATTTTAAAAGTTGTTTTATAAGTATATTTTCGACGTTTAAAATGCACTTTATTTTTCAAAATAAAAGCATTATTTTGGCGGCCTAATAATGATCAGCGCGATAAATTTTCATGATTTTCGAAAATACTGTCTGTAGATTATGAGCTTTCTTTTTCTCTCTCCACATTTTGATTTATTGGAAATAATAATATTCTCGTTTTAAAAATGTTCCTTTCAGAACTTATAGGATTTACAATATTATATTGCGGATCTAAAACATTCCCGCAGTCCAATAATCCTTAATGAATCGTAAAGAATGCAAATTACACGCTTCCAAACTCGGCACGATGGAAAAGACGGGGGAGGATATAACCGACGACGACGGCGATGGTGAAATTCATTAGTATTTTTATTGAAGCTGTTTTTTTTGCATAAATCTCATTAGTTATTAAGATAATTCTGACTGAACGCATTGAACATAGAAAGTAAAAAATATTTTTTTTTCAGTCAAAACAGCTACGCTATAGTTAATTGCAAATTTGCAATATTTAAGTTTCGATATAATACGATATTTTATATATATAAGCAAGTCTTTGATAAATAACAATAATATTCTACAAAAATAATATAGTTGCTCTATCTCTTTGCATACATAAGCTTATTAAAGGATAAATGAAATTTATTAAACATTTTCTAATCGCACGGAATATAGAGAAATGTTTTTTTTCGTCGTCAATGACAACGTTAAGTTGTACCGATTCTTTGCGATGTCTGAGTATTCTCAAAACAAATTCTGAAAACAAATTAACATTTTTATTCGGCAGGATCAATACGGGGGTATAATATATTCTCATTTTACAGAGTTTTGGTTAGCTTTTACATAGTAATTTTATAATAAATTTAATAATAAGTTTATAAACTCTTTAAATTTATTCATCTTGTTTCTAAACGATCCACTAACGAGTAAGTTTTTTTTTTTACAATGTAAAACAGTTACTGTGAAAATCGTATTCTATTCAAAATGTGAACACTGAACAACGTAACTTGTAACTGAATGTGTTCGAAACATTAATACAACGTTGTATATATACTGTACAGCAGGGGTGTACGACCCCGACCCTGTACCTAGGGGTACATAAGTTAATTTATTTTATTCCTGCATGGGTGAATATTATGAGCATCAAAAAGCTGCATAAAATGAAACCATCTTAAAATCCAATTTGTTTTCTTTTCAATTTGTATGCATTGCATAATTCGCTAAATAAGCTGTTCTGCTAGTTCATAGTTAAAGGGGTGCATATGCATATTCGAATGACTAAATTAGCAGTGCAGTTTATAGGTAATATCAGGAGAAATTATTAACTCTTGGTAATATCCATAAATGTTCCCTATTCAGTCAACAATCATTGACAGAAATTAAAAATAGTACACATGCGCAGAATTACAACAAACCTGAAAGTTGATGTTCTGCGGAGGTTTGTCGCTGCCAATCGTGGCACCAATTTTACTTGCAAAATAGAGACAAATAATAGAGGGTTCATGTAGGGTAATCGCGTGATTTTGTTGGCATGCCATAATACTCTCTGTTCCCTTACTAACGTATAGTACGCAGTGTATGGCTATACTGAATAG
This sequence comes from Scolopendrellopsis subnuda, assembly GCA_034694405.1. NCBI lineage: Eukaryota > Metazoa > Arthropoda > Symphyla > Scolopendrellidae > Scolopendrellopsis > Scolopendrellopsis subnuda. The sequence continues at coordinate 5,401 of JAQFYH010000522.1, forward strand.
AACGACGTGGTGTTGCTATAATAAGCATTACTGACTTGTAGGATCCGTATCTGCCGCGGCGGGAAAAAAAAAGCCAGCACCGGAACAACAGCAACGTATTTCATACTCAATGCTGATTCTTCTGACATTAACACCATTGCTCGTTCATTTGGAAGACTCTTCAGCTTCAAACTGTTTCACGTTCTTTCTTATTTGTCCAGGCCACACGAAGACCATAATTTGTCTTCCTTACGTCCAGTTTCCCTCCTCATCTTAAAAGCTTCAAGATTCTTTTGTTTCAGATCCTTTTTTTAACAGATATAAAAACGTATATTCTGTATCTTGTAATGAAATTTTTACAGCTAGATGGTTTCAGGCCCTTATGAGGTGAGTTCATTTTAAATGGTGTAGCAGGAGCATTCAAAAAAAATTCCAAGAATTATTGCATTCTGTTTTGGTTTGGTATTTTTCAAGTTGTCAATTACACAATTAAAGATATTTTCGTATCCATGATACCATTTCAATTTCATATCTATGCGACGAGAAAAAAACTCCCCATTATTAATATTTATATTATAATTAAGTTATAATATCTTGATTCTTGTTAATATCAAAAGAATTGACATCTAATTTTGAGAATGGCTTTTTAATAATACCTATATAGTATTCAGCTCGTTTATGTATCCGTACAATAAATATTGTAATGTTACTGTTCGTTTTATCTGTTCGATCTGAATTAACACACAGCTAGACGAACGAAAGCAGTTATAACATCATTATATGCTCCACGATATAAATTACATCTTTTATATTTAGAATAACGCAGGGTAACTTAAGTATATTTGAATTGACGCGAAGTTATGATTGTACAACCCTTTGTATCTTACATTGATATGCCTTTCGAGCAATGAAATAAAATGTTCTGGTTGAATTATTGCTTTCGTATGATGTTCGTTCGGTTTCTTATACAGTCGGATAGTGACTGTCGGTGTATTTCTATCCTGAAAATGTTCCTCCCATCCTTTTGACGTAACATATTGCATTTTCTTAAACTGATGATATAGTTGAAGGTTTATACGTCGCCCGCTGCATTTTTGGAATGTAAAACTAGAGACATCAGTCTCAGTGCAGAGAGGGATAAATCAGACAGTGGTTCTATATTGCAAACGCTCAATAACTTACAACTGTATAAGTTTATAACAAATATGTTGAACGTAATTTATAGGACATCACGTCACTATTGATTGTAATATAAATTCTTTAAATCCATGATTTTTAAAATCCATTCACCTCATTTTCCGATTAATCTCCTATTAAAGAAAAAGTTTATTCGCGGCTGATTGTCCAATTTTTCTGAATAAACTACTAAAAAATTGTATTAGACGAAAATGTAAAATGTTAAGTTAGAAGTTTGGGCGGGTGTACAGTTCACACTTGCCCGATTTTGTCTATATCGACATTCACCGGCTTATACGAACGCCGCATGCTCAGTTGTCCGATTCAGCTGCGCATGCGGCTTTCGTAAATCGGTGAGTGTCCGTAGACAAAATTGGGCCGATATCGGCTTGTGAATTCTCTTGCACAATGTTCTTGTAAAACTCACAAGAAGCTATTACGAAGGTATAACGACATCTTTTGGGCGAAGTAAACAATCTAGTGAATGTTTACTATACACTTCTTATGTGTGTAAGTTTTCTCAAAACGCAGCTAAGAAGAGAATAGCTCACTGACATCTTGTGAGTGTATGTTTACTGAAATACGAAGTTCCGTACTGAAACTTAAGTAATTATGCAAATTGAGTGAGGGAATACATTGCGGATCAGTGTATTCTTGAAGTTGGCAGAAGTTATTAACTTATATCCGGGTACACGTGATGAGAAGTGAAGTATGGCAGCATAATGCAACCAGATAATCTAAAAGTCGGTTTTCGCCGCTTTCGTACGTTGCGTTTTACCGATCTGATTGGTCGAACCCCCAAAGTTCCCATAATATGTGATTGGTCAAATGCAACCAAACGCAATGTCACAGAAGGGGTGAAAACCCACCTTAACTTTTTACAATACAGACCAGTTTGTGTGTAATGTGTAATGTTGATTATTTGAACAGAATGTTTTTGAATTTTTATAAAAGCAATAGCAACACCGAAAGTACCGTTTTTCACTCGTACTTTTCTTAATTTTAACACAATTCGACAAATTAGGCGATCATTGACTGAATTCAAAAAAGTTAAACTATATATTTTTACTTTTAAAACTCAATATTTCATTTAAAATGTTACGAGAAAAGCATTTTTTCTACCTTCGATTAAAAGAACTGTTCTTAATAATTCATTCATTGGTTTAACACGAGTCGGAAATAAAATCCCATCTCCTGTAGAAAGAGATGTATAGGATTATAACGTGCAACTGACCATTTTCGAAAAAAAAAACTCACCATTTTGGCATCGATTATATCTTTCATCGATAAATTTTTTTTCGGTCTCTTCTTTTCAACTCATAAATAAAAAAAGGTATTTACGAGAAGTTTGATTTATGGCTCCGTGATGCTGCAAATGGCCTTTCTTATTGCATAATTTTTTGAGACGACGACGTCGAGAGCCAATTATATACAGTAGCTAGTGCCATTATGGAACGCAGGAGTTTGTTGATGCTGTTTATAAATAAGGCCAGCTGAAGGCATTGAGTGGGGCTACTGGATTATGAAATGGGTATTTTGTTTTTGACGGATGTCCATGGCGGTTGATTGCTGAGGCGTGTAGTTTCCCCTTCGCGGCACCTCCTGTCGTGAAATGTTGAAAATAAGAGGAATGGAAACTGATATTTCGATTTCTTTGTAGGAAGTGACCAAATTATTTTAAAGCTAGATAAGTTAAAATTAGTTAAAAGTCCCATGGTACCATTTTAATATGCGAATAAAATTGTATGAATAATAAAGAGTGATACACTGTTTATATCGAATGCAACTTGCAAGATTATTTAACCTATCCTTCCCTTAGCATTATAGGTCTATTGAATCTGTTGGTACACACTACACAATGCGTCATAGATCTTATATGTACTGTAACTTACGAGTTAGTAGCAAGGTTGGAAACGTGCTTGCGAATGTCTTTTTGCACATAATTGTGCTGGATATGGGAATTAATAAATCGACAGCGAATGATATCCTGATAAAGATTTTGTGATGAAAAGTAAGTTAATTCAGCCACATTATCGATTGTCAGAATATTGACATAATGAAGATTCGTATTAATCCTCCAAACATTTCAATGATTTTTTGCTATTTCGAAATGAGTTATTCGGATATTTCTTGTCTTGGTTGCTATCCAGAATGAAGACTTGAGGAAATAGAGTAAGTTATGTTTCACCCCAAAGTGACTGAGCAATGGAATGTGTCATCATGCCTCCAAGAATTTAAGTGGTTCCAGGTTGAGTCCACTTGCAGATGGTCCTCAATTTTGACTACCATATCGCCGGGAAATGCTATGCTACCAAATTGAGGAGCAGCTGTTTAAACAGTTTAAAGTCAAATGGGTGAACTATATAAGATGTGTGTGAAGGATATTCCAGTTCTACAAGGTTCCAGTTCTACAAGGTTTTCACATGCTCTCGATTGGGGCACCTTTTTTTCGCTCGTTTCTACATATTCGAATTACTGCCTCACTAGATCCCATAAACAGTTTATTCCTCTTCCCATTGAGTTGAAGAAAGTTTTCGATGTGTTTCAAAAGCTGCAGAAACATATAGGTAAAATGTGTAAGATCCAATGAAACGAGTTGTAAAACAAAACAACCTTCATTATCATATCTCAATTACTCGTTCATTCATTTACCAATCCCTGCATTGACGAGTCTAATAAAGTATAAACTAAACATCACAACTTTTCTTAATTATCTATAACTTACTAATTGCGAGTGTAAAACATTTCCTAAATAAACTTAATCCCTGAACACAACGTAATTAAGATAAAACAAGGATGAAAACATCAGCAACCATATTCATTTCTATTCCCACCTTAACCAGTTAACCATTCTGTTTCGCGTCATCGTTACTCGATGGGTGCTAGACCGTGAACCTCTGATGGCCCGGGGTTATCGGATTGTGGACATTGATGAATGATCAACTGGCCACTTGACGACAGATAACCCATAACAGTGGACTGGAAAAAAGTGACGCCTTTTTTTTTTCTTCTTCCATCACATTCCTCCATCACACTGCAGCAGCAGCATCGGTTCTTCTTCTTCTTCTCTCTCGTTAAAGTCTTCTACTGCAAACTCATCATCTCTGATGTAGGAACTAATAGTCATAACTTGTGTGGATTATCATCCTTCTTTTTTTCCTTCGCAGGACCGTCTTCTATCCGCCTCGTGGCTGTCAAGATAAAGTTTTATCTCGCTGATAATTATGCTCCGACACCCAGCGCGCGAAGGCTTCTCTTCTTTTGGGTTCCAGTCAAGTGGGTGTTCTAACTGATGTACACGGATATTCTTATGATGGGAACTTGTTCTCTGATAGATTTCAATTAAATAATAACATTGGAGTAAAAGATTGATAGTTACCCATTAAGTTTAAGTCGCACAAGTGCTTTTTTATCGATTTACACTTAAAATTGTATTGATGGAGAGAGAGAGATAGTATGAGTTATTATACCGAAGATGTTTCTTTAAAAAAAGAAAAGATAAGAAAAAAAATTATTATTTGATGAATCTGACTGGATAGAATCGTTAAAGGAAATTGAAAATCGGGCCAATGATTAACTGGGTCAAATCGGTGACACAAAAATAATTTTATTTTTTAACCTCTTCAATTTACCCCGTATATTCGTAAAAATTTACTTATCTCTTTTGCGATTTAACTTTGCCTATAATATTTTTGTACGAGGAATCGCATAGAATGTTAATCTATGATCTACCTATACAGTATTGCTTGTTATCGAATATTCGTCGTAATAGGCAGTTCAAAAATGGATATTATATGAGAAACACGCGCAAAACTAATACCCGGTATTTTCGTTTTAAAAAGAAATGGGTTATATTATATTTGATACGTTATTTGTATAAAATTCCATTTTACGAAGCTCTTTATTGGACGTCTTTGTCATGTTGACATCAGGATCAGGTGCATTCGTTTTTATAAGGATAAACGAGAAAACGGAGGTGTCCAATAGGACGATGCTCCGTTGTAAATCTTCCTGAAATGTCCTTCCTAGTTCCTACTGCACAGGACGGTTCTGATTTATTGGACAATACACTTCATACCTGACTATCAGGGCTGGATGTTGTTGTTGTACGTCAGGCTGATATTGTTGTTGTACGTTTTTTAAAATTGACCAATCGCAATCCCTTATTTCAAACTCACGAGACGCTAAACGCCAATCATTTCTGCTTTCGGTCACGAAAATCGCACGAATGGGAATTTTCGTGACCGAAAGTCGCATTCGTGACTCAAATATATGATTTCCGCAATAATAACCCTAGGCACTTGTGATATTACCTACCTTTTGTATGATAACACATCAATTGTTGATTTTATTCAGTCGTTAATACAGCAGGATACTGCATTTTAAATACGAGTAATCGAGTAGTATTACATATTTTGATGATGTCATGACAGAAACAAATTGAAACTTTTGTTTCGATTAAGGTAATACCCAGTAATTATGTGAGAACACATACAATAAAAAAAAAACATTCAGTTAAACCTTCTTCCTATGGATTAACAAGTAAGTTAGTATTCAACCACACACAAATGCTCGAAAGTTGATGCTTATATCGACTACCAACTTTAAAAAAAAAAACATTAAAAAAAATACGGAGTTTTGTATAAATTATATGATAACGTGGTATTCTTCGTGTATAATATTGTTTTTCTACGTTGATTAACCAACAGTGTCATTCGACTTAGGGCACCGGGTTTAGGTGATGCTGCGTGCACAAGAAAACTAAAGGACGTGTGACAAACAGTAATAATAACCTCTTAACGAAATACATCCCTTTGCTTCTCGTAATAGTTTCTGCATCATCCAGCGCTCCACCTGATCTAGTTTTCGAACTCATCATAGTGGTGGAAGGAATCTTTGAATTCTCTAAAAAGAACAAAATTAAAAAACCATAAAGATTCCATAAGTTGACCGGAATGAGACTTTTCGCGTTACGAATCGCGAAGCAATTTTGCTTCATTTGACTTAATTTCGTGAATCGATCAGCATCAGCTGTGAGAATCCCACCGGGACGCGCAATCTGTCTTTTACCTAATTGTATGACAACTCTATATATTCATGATGACCGCCGTGATGCACAGTATAAACCGGAACAATTAATTTGATGCTATTCACAAATTTATTCTCTGCAAGTTCTTAACTAACTCGTGAGTGAGTTAAATTGCCGCAATCAAAATGGACAGTTCGTGAACTGCTATACAGCAGAGCGGCATTTCCATTATATTTTGTTGACATTCCAACTTGGGGTCAGATTCTTCGTATCTTTTCCTACAACAATCACAACAACGACGAATGCAAAAATACGTGCGTATAAAGTTGGCAGTATAATTTTCATCATTTCGATAACTTGTTGGCCATGCGCAGATGAAAATATTAGTATTTACTAATTTGCGAACACTTACGCATCCAATACTCGTACTCGAATACTCGTGCATTTGTCCTGGTTGCTAATTGTGTCTAAATTACATCAGTTTTGTTTATCCGCACCATAGGTTACAGTTGGTACTAGATTAACTAGGTATATAGTGTTCATCGGCACGTTAAAAAAATACGGGTATATAGACTGATTTGTTCCTAAGTAAATGAGCCGAGCCGAGAAATAATGCAGTCGAGGCGTTCGGGTTATTTTATATTCTTTTATTAAAACCCT
>JAQFYH010000523.1:0-12244 GCA_034694405.1 Scolopendrellopsis subnuda
AAATCTTTTTTTACATGGGTTAAATAGGTAGAGTGTATGCAGCAACAACGAGAAACGTCTCTCCCAATAAATGATGACTTTAGCATTGAGTGTCTATGGGCTGGTTCCAGCATCATTTTATACTTTTTCGTAATTTATATTTTCAGGTCGGGTGCAGTCGTATTCTCGTATATATTCCGTAAATATTTTTTACGAGACTAACAAGGGAACGTTCCGAGACCTGAATTTCGGATCTGAATGAAACTTGGCACAATTATTGTAAGTTCACGTTTTGAAACTTTTAAAATGAGATCGCATTATGACGAGAAAAATAGGGAGGAATCTTTTTCTAATAATCCATTAGAAATTCCATATTTTCAGACAATTTTAGTTTTCAATGGCTTGCTTGGATACTCTAAGTTTAAGTAGTCCATACTAGGATAAAGAATTATGTACGGTGTTAGAGGAAAAGTTAAATCGTTTGTAAAATCCATCACTATCAAATTCCTGGATTTCTAAAGTTGAGAATGGTATCATTTATAATTTCTACCATAAATGGAGTAAAAATAAAAGATGAATCAGGGCCATCGTGACGTACGCAGAGATTTGATATATCCTATACTGCAGATTATGACGTTGGAAAAGTGGTGCAAGGAATAACCGAAAAGCTTCGTCCTCGGCACAATCAAGATGACCATGGGACGAACCATGTTATCGCGGAGGTTATACAACGCGCCACCCAACTCTTAGCTGTTATAGCTCCACTATCTAACTTTAGCTTTGTCGTAAAGTGTCGCTTTCAAATCCCAACGGGTTATAAGGCTATAAACGAATTTCCTGTTTGCAATTTTCTAACTTTCATTGCCGGATTTTGAAACAAAAATGAGATTTTACTAAAAAGGATAGGGTTTCCTCTTCTCTGCTGCTGGCTGAAATAATGCTGAAAAGAAATTCAAGAAAAATAAATTCTTAGGAAACTTACTGACAGCATATCGCATGCATGTCATCAAAACTATTCTTTATTACTCCTTAGAACTGCTCTGAAACAATATTCTCGGCTATAATAATATATAATAATTATGCACTGCATTCCTCACTTCACAGTATGAAATAAATACTGACTGAGTGAGGAGTTATGTGGTGGACTGAAATTTGAGTTACTTTTCGAGAAGAAATCCAACGAAACCAGACTGAGAAGGGGAAAGAAATTACAGAGAAGCATCAAGAGGAAAAATTGAATGATATGCTGTTCCACCCCCACCCCCGGGCTGGGTTACCAAATGAACAATACAAATCTTATTTACTAGTTTCGTCTTTCAATAATACAGTGAGTAGAATGTTATTCAATTTTAAGGTTGTAATTGAATCCGTTTGTTTATTAATAATTTTACTTCATTACGCTACTGCGGATGGTTTTCCAAAATTAATTACTTCACAAGGTGTGATTTGTAGAGAGTATTTAGTTGCATCTTACAATAATTCCAGCCGAGAATGCATAGGGTTCCAATACAATACCTTAAAGAAAAAGAAAGAAAGAAAAATAAAACGATAACACCACACGATCACGTACATTATACAATTAATTACATCTCTTACTTAAAATGTGTTCTTCATATTCGGCCGGGAACAAAAGTACTCTCATGTAAAACATGCATATGACAGTCAAAATGCACACCGTAAGATTCTGCAACTGCAAGTAATAGGATTGCAGCAGTTATTCGTATTCACAATTTCACACTGAGATCTAATCTGCTTTTTAATAACTGTTCTAGAATTTCAATATTAAGGATTTAAAAATACAATTTCAAATTTAAACTTTAAAGTTTCAAAAATTTCTGTTTTTCAAGATTTTCTCCCCCAAAACTCACCCCTACACGCACATTCCGATTTGTAAAACAAAGAATCATTACTGTAACGTTTCTTCGTTATATGAAATAACGTTTGAAAGAGAAAAGAAAAATCTTTTGTATACGGATATATTGCATTTTATCCATTCACCCCCCAAATCAATACATTATGGAACATGTGGTCAAAAAAGGGAGAATGGGCTATAACCCCGGCCACGAATTATATAGGAGAGGAAATAGCTGTAGAATATGTTAAAGAGCCTATTACGTTGTAATATGGAACCCCCGCGCGTGAAAAAAAAGAGAGATCTAGCTCTCTCTCATCTACTAAGAGTGGGTTTTATTACTCGACTGCAGACTGCTGCACCTTTGGCAATATAGTTGGTATTGCGTATACACACCGGCGGCGCGGGCAAAAGGAGAAGCTAACGTTTGCAGGAAGAAGAAAACTGCTTAAATGTTTTATGAGAAGATTCACCCTAGGAAGCAGAAGAGAGGTATGATAAGTTATGGTTGAATAGACAGAACGTGCAAATTTATAACTCCTGCAGGGGTACTTGCCTTTGTACAAAAATATCTGACACTCAGCAATCTCCATATACCTAGGACAAATCTATAAAAACCCAAGATAACTTCCACTGCAGGTAGCGACGGATCCGAGCTTTAATTTATAGAGGTAGCTCCTTCATGAATGATGGCTCGTCTTTTTATGTTCGTTATTCTAAAATCGTATAGATATTTTTTATATACACTCGGTTGGGGACCTGAATGTTGAGCCATAATAGCAACATATAGACTTTATTCGTTAGCTTTTTGTCGATACGCCATTCCATGGACTATTTTCAAAATGTGTACAGTACAAGTATTGCAAACATTTTAAAAAAATTTAAAGTTATAATGTTTATTTTTATTTCTTTAAAAAGAGTAATCTTCCGTCCTTTATATTAAATCCGTACATGGAACTCTACAAAACAATAATTACGCTACTTAACCGATTGTCTTTTTAAATAACTTACACAAAGGTTGGATGACGGTTAACTCTTGGCGTTGAACCAATCCACCCCGTTCACATAACTTAATTCACGGATTGGTCCAACTCCAAGAGTTAATCGTCTGTTATAGTTAACCTGACTAAGTTATGGTGCAAATACCCCATCCAAACAAACGTTTTTAACTTTAAACATTATTATTCTTAATTATTTAGAAATCAATCAAATCAACGGAATTATTTACGTATTTCTTGGGTTCTCAGTCGAAAAGTAATCAAATCTTTTTTCAGACGAGATTTAATATCAGTCAATCCCGAAAACGCAATAAAACAAGTAAATAAGAGAGAAGAGAAAAAAAAAACAGTAAAAAAAGTAGTAAAGACAGAAAATTCGTGAGGTTTTTTTTTTATTAACATCAGAATGGATCTCTAATCTTTGGTTCTGATGTCATTGTTTGCTAAACTCATTTTCGTTTAATTGGGTCAGCTTTCTTAATTCCTGGGAAGGGGAAAAAAAGAAGAAGACTGGGGAAAATTGAAACTTTTATGGGTAATAATCTTTTATGACGATAGAATGAGAAAAAATTATCATCTTCTGTTTTTATTACGAAACTGGTCTCTTTCTGTCTATGGGTGGAATGTGGGTAAAATTGTTCATCATCATGGGAAATCACTTTAGCTTCTTGCACTAATCTCCTAAGGTTTTTCGCGTTATTTGCAGCAAGTAAATAAGAGTCTGCAAACGATAAGGAGTTAGAACAGTGGTGTATCTGCAGTTGCACTAGTATATTATGTTTACGTATTAGTTGTTGTCCGACCTACTCTTCTATATTTCACTCGTGGGAAAATATAATTACTTTTCTTATGGATGCTTCGGATACCTTTGGTCAGGTTGGTCTAAGTATCGTATTTATATACTCTGTATATACCAAGTTGTACTAACAAGTAAGTACAACTTGCATTATTATAATTAAAATTTCGAAAATGTACTCACAAGATTACAATAAAATGTTTAAAGAGAAATTCTCTTCAACATCCATAGAAATAGAAACTTAATATTTTTAAAATGTGAACCCATTCGGAATTATAAATTGAACTAGATTGTGCGTTAACGATTACAAAATTTATATAATCAGTCTGCACAAAATAAGAATAACAAACACAGTTTGTAATAAGGATAATGTGTTTTCTAACTGGACAGTCACATGGCCCTGAGTTTAACAAAGTTTAAAAAAAAACTGCCAAAAATTCGTTTCACCCGCAAGTATAAAGTCTATCACCACAAAATTCTGCGTAACTACAGTCAAGAGAAAGCGAGAAAAAAACCACCGCGAGGATTGAAAATTCGCTTTGACCTTGACCAATTAGAGCTAGGGAAAACCCGTCACTTTTCCTTCCATCGCGCGTTGTTTTTCCCCGCTATCGCTTGTAGTTGAGCCCTTAAACTATTCGGGACAGAAAGTTAGTTGTCCATTACTCACATATTCGCATTCACATAAATGCTAAAAAAAAATAGAAGAAAAGAAAACTTTACAAAAGTCAGTAGCCAAGAAACGCTCCCATACCTGATTATCTCACTACCTTAAAAATGATCATGATCTGGGTGCCACGATAGAAAACAGAAATAAATACAGAAAATCTGCTGATATGTCGAATTCAAAATATATAAATTCAACGCTGGAAACACAGAAAAGTCATAACATTCGTGTATTAATATTAACAGTCTCATAAAGAATAAACTGTTATAAATATGAAAGTATATTTTCTAACCCATTATTCATGCGGAAATACTGCAGGATGAAACTTCAAACTGCTGATCTCTCAGTCGTAAAAGTTTACACATCTCAGGGAGTGGAAAAAACGTGAGAAAAATGTAATCTCTTCTTTCTTTTGATTCGCTCAAGTTCCGCTTTATTACCAGCGAGTAAAAAAAAAAGATACAAATATTTTATTCTTCCGTTTGGATATCCCCGTTATGCGATTTTCAAGTAATAAAAGTATTTACATTTCAGTTTATATCTGAAGTATCGACATTCAAAACTTCATTTAAATTTAAAATAAACTAAATAATCTACTTGCAGAAATCAATCGGGTCCTGTGGAGAAAGTGGTTGCAGTTCTCTCAAAATTATACTGCGGTTTAAACTCGTAATAGATGCTACACCGTATACGTATTTTAGGGATCGCATTACAGTATCTGTTTTAACGGGGGACAAATTCCGTTCGTCCACCAGAAACCGGATTTAGGTGTTATGGAGGTATAGCAAAATTAAAAAATAGCAATAATAAAACCACGTTAAGTGATTTGGTAATATTGTAAAATAAAAACAAATTGTTATTCCGAATACCTAGGTATGATATCTGCTTTTGGAATCATAGCATACCAGTATAGCCATTTCACCAATGGATTTTTCTAAGTTTGCTTTGGGCTTATACAAAGGCAAAGGTTGAATATTTAACTTGGAAGAGGACAATGCCCCCGCTTGCCTTGGGGGAGGTAAAAAATGTTTAAAATTCATCTTATTATAAAGTCTGTAAACAGAAGAAAGTTTTTCTTCAGGCTTAAAAACTTCTGCATTAAGGAATAAAGCAAAAAAGGAGCTGGACGGAACTGAAACCAAGCATCCGGAGATTTACCATGCATTATCATCGCCGAAGGTAATAAAACAAAGTACATAGAGAGATGTTTTCTCTCACTGTTCAGAAGAGAATCGTATAATTCAGAAATGACTGACGAGATTAGAATTTTAAAATTGGAAATTAATATTTTACGAAATATTCGAATCACAATGTACAATCTGACTTTCGTTTTTGATGATAAACACTCGTGCCAACTTTCTCTCGTGTACAATCTGAAATTGAGTTCAGATTGTAACTTACACACTATTATCCGCCAGAGAAAGAAGAGCTATAATGGACGCAAAGTTAAAATGCTAATAAGTTCGGAATCCCTTAAGCTAATTCTTTATTATATATTATCTTGAATATTGTTCGTTAGTTTTAGTACTGCAATTCAAGTACAGCATGTTGAATTACGGAGTAGATTAAAAGGTCCAGGAGATATGAGCATTATAACTTTAAGATCATAAGTTAGCTCTTTTTTCGCGTTCAAAGGACAATACATAGGGTTTTTTTTAACTCCTACACCAGTAAATCCAAAAAAGAAAGCGAAGAAAGAATAAAATAAATTAATATAATATTTTTAACACCAGAGTATTTTTAAAGACATATACCGATTAATTTGAATTTAAAATCGTTTAATTTTCATAATCACCAATGTATCTCCTCACAGCTGCTTCTAATCAGCTAAGGCCTTGTCAAATTTAAGGTTTTTTTTTTGTCTTTGTATTTGCTTTTTATTATTACATTTTGCTGACTTTTTTTTCTGTATTTGTTGGTTCATAAATAATAAAAAAATTAATGTAATTTCTATACAACTTAGGCTGGATACACGCCGAAATAGTTTTTGAAGATAGATTGAAAATTTTGTTCACGTGACACGTCTAGACCAATCGCGTTCTTTGAAACGTCACGATTGCGGCGTGATAGCGGCGCTTTTACACTCTATCTTCAAAAACTATTTCGGCGTGTATCCAGCCTTAGTGCTCTAACTTCTCCTTTGGATATAGTTGGTAACATGGCTAGGTTTAAGACATACAAATACTGGAAAAATATTACAAAGACTCTAAACGTGATCGCATGTATTTCAGTAATATGAATATTATAGGTTGTATGTGTACTAGTCTACAGATACATTTCAATTGCCATTAAATGTAGATACTACAGATTCTGTAGTATCTAAATTTAATGGCAATTGAAATGTACAAAATTTCGTGTGTAGAAACGATATAGAATGGGTACGTACTCGTAGTGAAACACTGTGTAGGGTGCAAAACGGTAGATACCTATTCTCGTTAAAATTTTCAGCAGAACGATCTTATCGCATTTTAAAAATTACTAGCTGTTAGCCCGTCCTACGGACGGCGAGAGTCATAATTTATTATTATAATTAACAAATACAGTACCGAGTAAAAATTTTTATTAAAATTTTTCATATTATCGGGCGAAATGACATTACCATATGGGAAAAAAAATTACATAATATTTTTATATTTTAAATCTACTGGCCGAGGAATTTAAAAACAAGTGAAAAACAGAATCACAGAGCAAACTAACGAGTAAGTAAAGATATACTGGTTCAGAAAGGTACCCAGTACATGGCAGCTCAATATATATTTCTAAAAACAACAAACAGACCTAAGTTAGAACAAAATTGTTCTAACGTCGTATCGAAGACAGAAAGCATTTATACATTTCCGTATTCAGATTTATAGACCTGAAGGTAATTCGAACGCTTGAAAAAGAAACAAAGCTCGTATTTGCAGCGAGAAAAGAAATAAATTTCACTTTTCGCAAGGAACCAAAACCAGACAATACCGTACTCAATTGATTTGCGTAACCACATAAAAAAAAAAACAAGAATCAATTGTTTTGTGGTGCATAAAAGCAGGAATGTTCAATCCGCAGTGCAACAATGACAAATGAAGCTTCGAAAAAGAAAACCGAGTTATTTTTTTCACGAAATAATTCTGCAAATGTGTCTGAAGTCTCGTGCAATTCCCATAGACAATTTCGTCACACGTTAACCCCACGAGATAACGTTCTTTTCTTTTGCACAGAGCGGACTTTGCGAAGGAAAGAATTTTGTTGTTGTTGTTGCATAATTTCAATAACGGTGTTGTGCATTTTTCTAAATCTGGAGCTGGAATTAATGTAATACGTAAGTTAGTATCTCGTAAAATAAATATTATTTGAATTCTAATGCTCTGTACAGTAGAACTATTGGTTATATTGGCCAATACAGCAGCATTATCACTTCGTAATTCCATTTGTCATCTCCACTTGATAAACCAAATTCATACTGAGAGATCCATTCCTACGATCGAATTAAAGAATCGAAAATGAATGTAATTACTTTCGAAGAGTTTGGAATTTCCATTTTGCAGCGTCTTCTACACTCTACTAATCTGACGTAATATTTCTCATAGAACTCGCAGAGTATTATTTTAAATAATATTTCAAACTTGGTCTATATACCTATTTACAATAGCAAAATAAAATCCCAAACAAATATCTTTTCAATATTTGAATATCTTAAAACAACATTGTCGAATTTAAAATCTGTTTTTCTTATTCTCTCGCTCGAGTGAGTCGTACAGATTTCGATGAAGAAAGAAGAAAATCAAATTTTAGTTTTTCATAATACTCACACACAATACAAAGCTGTATATGACTAAGGAATAAAAAAAAATGTGAATTTTTTTCAATTTATTTTCATTCTGTTGTAGATTCCAAATGAATTTTTTTTTCTGTTCATAAGAAAATGCGTTTTATAAAGGCAAAACAGCAATGTAACCTATTAGACAGTCTTTGCCGTAGTCGAGTTGGTATGTTTGCGAGCTTGACGGGCAGGTATTCCAATGATAAATGAGTTGGCTGTAAACGCCTTCAATTGCACGGGAAAACACTCGACTAAACTTTTATCTTCCATCGTAAAGAGAAGAAAAAAAGAATAAACAAGAGTAAAGAAACAGTATAAGAGGAAAAAAATTCTTCCTCTTTTACTTGGTTAACACGTGTCGTTCTTTACCCCGAGAAGCGAAGCGTCAGGCCAAGTTCAAAAAGACCATCCTCCCCCCTTCTTCTCCGAAGGAAGGAAGAGGCAGTATTTCTTGATTCTGATTAACGACTTCTAACAATAAGAAAACTGCCCTTCTAACCAATTTTTTTTCTCCCTCTCTCTAGAATTTTTTTCTTGAAAATTTTTTATTGGGTTATACTGTAACTTCTTTACATTGATGGAAACATAACACTGAAAAGGATTGATGTAAACACAGTAATTCTTCAAAAAGAAAGTTTGTATATTGATGATGAATACAGTTTTGCCTATATCTTACTCGAGTGTAAATATCCATATTCTTGTGTTACAGTTTGAAAAATAGTTGACATGAATTATTGCCGAAAATCTTATTACAATGTTCAACAATCCACAACTGACACGGAATACAGACAGTTGATAAAGATGGTATGAATTTTCATCATTTGCAAACGCAGGCATTACGCAAATGTTAAAAAATAAAGTACGTCTCAACATTTAGGTAGGTTTATTTATTCATTTTATTAAGTTACGTGTGAACGGTCAACAAGAAAGTGCACATGGGATTTTGCGAGCTCCATTGAACCAACTTTTTTTTTTACCAAAAGTACATTTTACGTACAGTGAATATTATTCAGATACAGTTACAATCTCGGAGTTTTTACGATTTTCTCTAAAAGTAATCTCTATCTGAATTCTACAATGTGCAAACAAAACAATATCTTTTCAAAACACTCATCTAATGAATATTTTTCTTTATTTGCAAAGATATTCTCTCAAGGAGTCGCAGCAGAGGGATTTTAAAAAGACAGGAAAATAGATGATAATTAAGATTACATGAAATAACTGAAGGCCATAATCCAACTCAAATACGTTATTAGAGTAATTAATATTTCCGCGCAAAATTGCTATCACTATCTCGAGCGTAAATTATTATAGTACTGTATATTAAAATGAGCACAATTCCCCCTCCAAAAAGCTTCTTGTGGCGAAAGATATTTCTAGACAGTTGCAAGCACTTTTGTGTCGAACTCTCACTAAAAAAGCATCAGACGATAAAAAAATGGCCCCGTCTCGTTTCAACCACCGTCCCATTTCCGCCACCGTCCCGTTTCAGCCACCGTTCCATTTCAGCCACTAATTTTGGTGGGCGAAATGGGAACTTTTAAAATTTGATAAATGCACGTGCGTTAAAGCGAGTTTTATTTACTTTGCAATTTTCATCTCATTCACTTTTTTTTTGAACATGTGTTCAGTAGCGGATTTAGAAAAAAATGTTTTGTGGGACCAAATCAGAAGCCGCCCTACGATGCCGCCAGAGGGACCGGGGGGGTCTGTGGCGGATCCCCCCAGCCGCCTCCGGCGGCTGGGGGGTCGAAATTAAGCTCTCGGACTCGAAAAACTGTGCTAGAGGTTTTTTCCTCTCTCTTTTTTTTTTTTACCCTTTTTGGTTGTATGGGGGGGGGGCGGTTTTTTAAATTCAGTTTGCAATTCCCATGTCCCTCGCCCATTTTCAAACTTGTCTTTGCGGGAAATCGGCTTTCAGAGAAATAAAAATTCGAGAAAGAAAACAAAATTTATTATCTCTATTGATAGCATCGCAACTTCTGCAAGAAAAATAGTCCGTTTTTGATCCGTCCTTTGATCGCTTACTTGACCTTTTTCGAAACAAGTAGAATTTCCATCTTCATTCTTAGAAAATAACATTTTAGTCACCATAAACTTTGTTAAAATAAACTGAGTGACTCCAAAATTGTCCATTTGAAAATAATAAAAAAAGAATTATTTTTGATTTAACCTGTCTTTTTCATGTTTCTTCTCATTTTCTGACAAAAAATAAATCCATTTTAAAAATGCGCGTGAAAAAAAGTTAAAAAAACACGTGTTATTAACACGTGAATATTAATCTATAATGTTGTCTCTTTTCTCCCAACAAAAAGTGGCTGAAATGGGACGGTGGCTGAAACGGAACATAATCAAAAAAATACAGCGACGCACATACGTATGATCAAATTCAAAAAGTGAGACACAGAAGTTTGACAATGTTCAACAATCTAACCACTTGTGTTTGAGTTGCATAAAGTGTGGACACAGCACACAGAGAAAAATCTCTCGTGTGTATGTGCGTTTAGAACAAAATAGTGCACTCTGTCAAGTAAAACTTGTCTAATAATTGTGGAACTGGGGCAAAACAACAATTTCTCCACACACAGAATTATTTAAACTCCTTTCTTTACAGGAAACATTCCCTTGGTTGCAACGAAGTTGTTGCTTAGCTGAAAACGATATGACTAAAAGCCAATAAAACCAAAGAGTGTTCAGTTCCTTCATCCAACCATTTTCATGCCCACTCTACGAGTAAAATGGGTAGCGGTAGTGGCTGCACCATCAGGAGGGTTTGTATTCTTGGCCACCGAACCCAGGTCTTCATGGGATATTCCGCAAAGTCTCGATTCCTAGATCTTGTCCATCCATCTCGTTTTCGGTCGTCTCTCTCGTCTATTTCCCCGCCGCTTTGAGAATCCCTCGTCCACAGTTGCAGGCTTCTTCAAAAAATTAAAAACTCCTTTCCTTCTCTTGAATACAGGTATATTCTATATTCAGTTTATTTCACCTTATATCATTGGGTCAAAGTAATTTATGTCACGGGACATTGAAATATTGAGCTAGGAAACAAGAGTTCGAATACTGAGTGCTGTGTACCTGTCAAATGTTGTTCATGATTTTTTTAAACAAAAACTATTGATTTTACCGTCAAACACAAATTGAGTTGAATGTCGCTCGTATCGTGCACCCATTTGTAATAGCCTCAGTTGCTGAGATAAAAAAAATTCTCAAAAATTAAAAGTCTGAATATATGGAGGGAAAAGATTTGCGTCCATCAGATTATATCTCTGCATACAATGCAGTAACATCGGCTTAAAGATGCACAACAATTTGTCTTGGCGCTCACTTGACTTGTGGTTAATTACGTTTGCTAAGCACTTGGTCTGTGCTGTCAGGAAGGAAATTTTAAGACTCTTATATACGTTATTCTACGACAGCCCGTTGTATGTACCGTGCAGGATCCGGTGTGTATGCTTCGCATATGCAATCGGGGCTCTCCCTCTTTTTTTTTATTTGGTCGGACACATTAATCAGCGAGTCTTTTGTAAACAATATTAAATTTATAGCGATCGATATGACTGAATATTATAAGTTTAATTTTGCATTACACCGGTGTAGAAAGAATGTACGTACGTTAAACATATTGCTTTTCAACATTTTTACGTAATATTGAGGGCGATGGCAGCGAAACTACATCATTGCTTTACGTTTATTAAAGCAAACGATCAATGAAAAATCGGTATCTTCCACATTTTATTTGAAGTGAATTGTAAACAAATGGTGTGCTCGAAATCTCGCTAATACTATTTGTTATCCCCGAAGCAGTCTCTTCCCAAGTTCTTAAGGGAATTTTGTTACTGTATTTTTCAAGAAACTTTTAATTTCAATTAATACTCGCTATCTATAGTCTTCGTGAGAGCATGCTTGTTAATCTTATGTCCTGAAAAGGTATAACTTAGGTGCAATTTTATGAAAAAATTTCAGAATACGTAACAAGTTATAATATCTTGTTTTCTTAATGAGATATATATCTGGCATTTTCTTCCATAAGGGTGTAAGTACCAAAATTATTATTTTGAGAAAACAAACATTTTTGATTTCTAGCTAATTATTTTAATGATTAAAATTTCTAAGTATATAGATGTTATTATTATTGTACGAAGTATAG
>JAQFYH010000524.1:0-12242 GCA_034694405.1 Scolopendrellopsis subnuda
TGGCGATTTCCACGACTGCTGTTTTTCTTCTCACTAGACTTGGAACGCGGTGTGTTGTGTCCGCAGCAAACAGAAACATGTCTCGTGAGAAGAAAAACAGCAGTCGTCGGAATCGCCAGCAGTCGTAGAAATTACTAGCATAACGTAGGGATGTATTCCTACCCCTGTAGTAGGGTGTAATGTAAAGGATTATGGAATTTATGGTGATAAACGTAGTTTCCATATTTTTAAACTTGCTTTCGTTTTCAGACCAACTCGTGTCCTCTGTGCAGATACGAATTACCCACAGATGATGAAGAATACGAAGAAATGAGAATGGCCAAGGTATGTATATAATATATATATATATATTTTATTCTTTATAAATAATAGGCCCCTATGGTACTGTAATCATTGATTTTACCAGGGAGGATGATATGGTAATATTATCTCCCTAAGCTGCAGTTTAGTTCTGCCCAAATGCTACCAAAATATTATTTTGATGAAAATCAAAATATGGATAGCAAGCGGAAATACATAAGGTTATCCAGTTATCCACGTATTATTAGGAACCAATATTTTCAAGAGCAATTCCCCTCCAGATCGTACCTAAATTGTGTTTGTAACATGCATTTCTCACTTCTCAGAGTGACTGAATGTTTTCTGTTTTGTTTTGTTGTTTTCTCGCCTAGAAACAAATACAATTGTCGGATTTCTGCTATGTACAATAGACTTTTGATGGAATCTCTACAAAATGCTTGCTGGGTGCTTTATATCTGGATTCGTTTCTGTGCTAATTTTTCTGTTGTCTGTTAAATTAATGTTAAAACACGAGAAAATGTTCTAGACATTTTTGTAAGACTTTTTCGAAACTCAAGCACTAAGTGCTTAGATTGTTGAACATTGTCGAACTTTTGTATCACACTTTTCGATTTTGATCAATTAGAGTACGGTACAGCAAGATCCTGTGCGCCGCAGTATTTTTTGATACCGGTAGTCTTCTTTTTTTTTTGTGAAAGTGTGACACAAGTGTTACGAAAATGTGACGAAAAACTTCTCGTGTGTACGGGTCTTTAGGCGCTGCTTGATTAACTATAATTTGCTACGGAGTACTAATGTTTTTTATCTATGATACGTTTGTGTTGCATTTTTTTTTCATTTCTGTACTTGACGGCAAACTAATAAAAATCAATATTAATGCAATATTTGCAGTACAGATTTTTTTTTCTTCTTCTTTTTCAGGCGAGGGCAAAGGAAAGCAAAGCTCAGCTAGAAATTCTACATGATTCAATGTTTGGCTAAGAATATCAACTTCAATCAAAGTTTATAAAAAAAAAATTATAATACACAAATTAAACTTACGATACCGGTACTGTTATCACACAAATCATCATGATGGTCGCGTGGTCTTGCAGGAGAGAAAATAACGTCATTCCTAGTTGCTTGTACAGTATTAATAGACCAAATAATAATCAAATTATGAAAATTTATATTTTTTCTTTCGTACTTTTTCGCAGTCTTGTTGCTAATTCTGAACTTTGAATAACAATATTTGAAAATATAACCCGCGGCATGATTATCTGTGGTGAGGAATTCGAATGGAACAGCCAGCAATCATGTGAAATAAACTTACGGTACGGTACGTCATAAATTGGAAAAGAAGAAGAGCGACAGGATTTGTGAATTACAATTGGGTGTATTCTTGTAATTCCCAAATAGGTAGGCTACATACGTTCCAAACTTACATTTCATTCAACCGCGTTCAAACGTCAAACGTCAAATACAGTCTCAGAGGCGCCACTATAGTAACAGGCGCGACTGGCTTTACTGAATACGAATAGCTAACCCCAGGTTAATTTAATCCTGAAATAATCCACTGAAAACGCTATGTGTGTGCTTCGTACCAGTACCAAGAATATTTCTGTCGAGTCGAACTAATAAATCACCGGTACTTCGTAAGTTCCAGCCCATTCTATTGACCTCCATACATCAGGGGTAAGGACTCAAATTATCCACCGCACGATGATGAATATAAATTCAACGCACCGATTACGGCAGTATGTTCACAAATGAACCCATCACAAAACGTTCATTAAAAATATGAATTCGCAGCAAAATTGTTAATAAACCGGCGAAATAAATGACACAATCCGCCGCATAGAGGAGCACGACGAGTTCTGCGTCGGATTTAACTCTACGTGCGGTGGATCTATCCCGCTCGTAATGACTATAGGCCTACGGTGTACGTGCGTTGAATCGACTTACTTTTGCGTATTTATTTAATTTCGTGTGCGGTGGATAATTTAGGTCCCTGGACATCGTTGTCCGAGGTAAAGGGGCGTGGGTTTGTAATTTCTGCCCGTTTCGCGTTAGTGTACTACCAAGAATAGGATAATATACAAAGAATACGATTCAGGAAATAATTTTTTCGTACGGAAAAATGTTTTCTGTATATACCGCCAGAGGGCGCGAGCTCCTGATTTGCTGTACACTCTTCTTCCTTTCTTTCAACTCTCTCATGTGATTGTGCGCCATCTACCATCATTCTGACAAAATTATTTTTTCGTACAAACGGAAAACATATTACACTCGATCCGAGTGCCGTATTCTTTGTATATTATCCTATTCTTGGTACTACGCATGGGTCATGTTGAGTAACGACCCTCGGGAAGGAGTTTTCTCTGGTTTACAGCTTGGTGATCAGAGTGCGGTCTTACAGGTCCATCGCAGAGTATTCCACATCGTACGCATCCTTTTTCCAAGACCGCTCAATTCCCTATACGAGTAGGGGTGGCGGGAGCGGTATCTTCCATAAACACAAACTGCAGAAGGTTGAAAATCTTGCATCTTTTTTAAGGAACTCGCGTTGCGGGAGAGAATTCACTTCCAACTGCAGATATTTGCGTTCTTCTCACTAACTACTACGGCAATCGCGCTTGTTAGAAAAGACATTAAAGTGTCGCGCCAAACACATCCCCCGTTCCCCCTTCCAGAAGACCATCCCCCCCACTCGCCAGAGAACAGTGGTAAACAAAATAATAACCGCAAATACGGAAGTATTTTTTTCGACTCATTGAGAACTAAGTATGCCAGGCCTTCCGAAAAGAAAAACATATTTTTTTTTGGAAATTATTAAACGTTTAATTATACGCAAAATAGGAAGCTTCAAAACAAATTTAATGTTTACAATTATTTTTTCACATAATAAAATATATACAAGCGTACATGAGGAAATATACGAGAAAAAAAAAAAACATGTATTTAATTCTACTTAAATTAAAAATGAAAATCAAAAGGTTTTTTTTTTTTTATGTTTATGAATTTTTTAAAAAAAAGTTTCTGCCGATGTGTGTGATGAAGCTTATCAGAATTCATGAAAAGTTATCTGCAAAAAGAGAAAGGACAAACTATTATAAACCGGGGAGGATGAAAAATAACCTGGCTCATTCCACATCGCAAGGAACCAAGGATTTTGAAAATTTTTTTATTTTTTTTTTTAGAAAAATAAGATATTTTAATATAAGAATTGAGTTTTACTACCTGCCATTAAGATATAGTCAATGGTGAAAATACTCCGTATTTTAACGGCTATAGGGGTGATATCCACCTCCTCCACCGCCTCCCCTTCTGGCTTTACCGCCATACCCCGCCGACTGTTGGCCTGGAGAGAGAGAATATTCATCTACGTTAAATCTTTGAAAATTAACATGCTCCGAACCTCGCTAAACCCTCCACCACTAACCAAACTACTGCTGGGGGGGAAAGAAAGTACAAGAAATGTCATGCAAACAAAATAAACTATTTTCCTACGGAACTACGTCCCCTCTCGGCAAAAAAAACAAAAAATAAGAAAGAAAAAAGCATCAAAATTTGAAGAAATAAAAGGTCTTTAATATACAGATATATTACATAGAGGGGGGCTTTTTAAGAGGGCTTACCATATCCTCCACTCCCGTAGCCACCTCCGTACCCCTGGGATCCCCACCCTGGGTAGTCGTAACCTACAAAGAAAAAAGAAAACTTTTTTAACTTTTCAGAAGCAGGTAGTAAAAGACGGGTCGGGACCGAATCGCGTCCACGCCCGAGAAACTTTGCTTAGACGCGGACGCGAATCTATCCCGATCTCCAGATTATCTCAAAAAATTTTAAGCAGGAAAAGACAGCGAACCCTCCCAAGTTGTTTCCCCCTCCGAGAACCCGTCCCAAGGGACAATCCGGCTCTAGAGCCTCGACTACTGTTCATCCTTTCGAGCGAGGGACTTACCAGCACCGTAGCTGGAATAATCATATCCGCCGCCGCCGTATCCGCCATACCCCTGGCCTCCATATCCGCCGTATCCGCCGCCTCCGTACTGGCCATACTGATCGTATCCGCCGTATCCCCCGTACCCTCCTTGGTTCCAGCCACCGCCGTGGTTGTAATCTAAAAAAAAAAACGAAATTCGAAAGATGGGAGGGTCGTGTGTCAAAAGCAGAGAAAAAAAAATCAGAGAACGGCTTGAGCGTTTTCTTACTTCCGCGGCCTCGTCCCCTGCCCCGTCCGCCGCGGCCTCCTCCGCCTCCGCCGCCGCCTCCCCAGCCACCTCGGCTAGGTCGGCTCTCGATCTTTGGTGTCGCCTTCTTGACGTCGCACTCCTTCTCCCCGATCTTCTGCTTGGCGTTCTTGCAGATCTCGTCCACCACCTCCTCGGACTCGAACGTGATGAAGCAGAATTGCCTCCTCTGGTTCTTCTGTTTGTCGAATGGCAGTTCGATCTCCTCGATCTGAAAAACAAACCATTTATTCACCATCCGTCTGTTAAAGATCCCTAGATCCCGGCAAAGTTTGGAACTCCTTGGCAGATACCTCGGACGCCCCAGCCGAAGGAACCCCATAGAAAAAAAAGGATGAAAAAACTACGATGCTCACCTTTCCGTACTTCTCGAAGTAAGCTCTGATATCGGCCTCGGGATACTCGGGGTCCAGACCGCCGACGAAAATCTTCTTGATTCCCGGCCTGGCCTTGGCCCTCTTGGGATCAACTTGCTTGTTGTTGATCGTGTGTGGTCCACCGTCCAGCACCTGACAAAAAAGGGGACAGAAAAATGAGACTAGAGTCCGGTTTCCCCATCCAAAGGGACGAAAAAGAGAATTCAAACTCACAGCATCCACGGCTTCCTTGTTGGCAAAGACGATAAACGCGAAGCCCCGGGACCTGCCGGTAGCGGGATCTGTCTTTATGTTTATGTCGGTGATTTCTCCGTATTTCCCAAAATAATCCTTCAGGTCTTCTGCAAAAAAAAAAAAAAAACAACAAAAAGGTCGTTAGTTTTTGTGGGTTACGATAAATCAATTTCGACGAAATCTTGTCGAGCTACTTACTTGAGGTGGATTCCCAACTCAGGCCACCAACGAAAAGCTTCCTGCAACATTAGAAAGGGAGAGAAATCAGTACGATTTCCTTCAATCACCCTCTTACGTCTAAACGTAAACTTATACCTTATGAAGATTTATTGCATCCACTATAAAATGTGTTTCTGAAAAAATCTTTTTTTTTTCTATATCAAAAGATTTTGTTTCTAACTTCGAGAGAGAAAGAGAAAAAAATAGTTAATAATTAAGATGCATTGATGAAATATAAGAAGCTATTAAAAAGGCAAATTTTAAAAATAATGAAACAGATACAATGAAAATGAGAAAACTTTTTTTTTTAGATGAATCGAACAATTAATAAACTTTTTATAAAACCACTTTTTTTTTTTAATACAAAATTTACTTTATTTTATTTCGCACGGGTAGTAATATTATAAAATACGAACTACCAAGGCAAGAGAGAGTAATGGTAAATACCATCGCCTGAAGCCTTGTGCAGATAATCCCAATGCACACATCTCTCGCACTCAACAACCTGTCAAAAACATACAATTCCACGTTAGGCCGCAGAAGAAAGCTTAAATCTTTTAATTATCCATGATTTTTTTTTAAAATTTAAATTTATTATTTATCTTGTTTACATTTACAATTTACTCGATTTCATATTATGATTATTTACTTTTTTACATTTAATTTACAATTTATATTTCATTATATTTGCTGCCATTTGTAACCAAGATCAGTTTTGTTTATCATTTTAGTCAAATTTTGAACTTTTCACACCAGAAAAAAAAATTAAACTTACTGCAGAGCAAGTTTTTAAAAGTTTTCACTAGATACTTCATAATATTATTTACAACATTATTTACAAAAAAAACAAGAGTGTTTGATATTATAATACAGTATGCCCAATCCTTCAAAGGCTTTAGTCTGTGCAGCGAGTCTAATGACCCCAAACGAAGATGTGTGTAATCCATAAAGTGATGCAAATTAAGTTACGTTAAACTATAATGCAGCATCTCTAGAGTTGTCTTCTTCGGCTGGTTATTTCACTATAAACTGGTTTTACTGCGAGATTTTTTAACTCCGGACCAGAGAGAGGCAGATGAAAAACTGGCACAAATCTGTTTAAATTTTAATCCACTATCCGGAATCACTGTAATCCAAGATATAAATCTTTGCACTTGCAATTTTTAAGATTTAAATATATACCGTAATCCCACGGCAAAAACAATCAGACTTTTTTTTTTTAGAGACATACTTTTCACACATAAAAAAATCACTACAAAGATATTTTTCATCATTTCTTGTTTTACAATAAGTTTGCAACATAACTGATCTTGGTTACGCAGATGATTTTTTTGATATAATTATAAAAATCGTACAAACTAGGTTCTGAATATTAAATAACATGTGCAAATATTTCCTTTGATTTTTTTTTGAGGCAACACATGCAACCCCCGAAGGTTAAAGTGTGATGCAGAATTGTGCATCGTATAGATTTCTTGATTTAAATATCAAAATGACACCCAAAGCAAATATTGTGCACAACAAACTAAAGCATTCCTACCATTGTGCCTCACAGCGTGGAGAGTCCTGCCGAGAGATTTATGGGGCAACCTCTCTCAAATCGCTCCCAACTTGCGCTCCGGGCTCTCCGTTTAACCTGCTGGAGAGAGGGCTAGCTGAGCATTAGGTGCCGCTTGTGGCTCAAATGGTATATATGGGGGGGACGAGTGTAAAACTTATGATTGCCCGATACTGCGTTAAAGACGCAATCATTTTACAAGATCGGGAATGCAAGATACTACCTTAAATTTATGTTCAGATTCTAAATAACAATTTGAACAATAACCAAAAAAGTAATATCGTTTTAAAAAAAATATAATATAAATACAATAGCAAATTTACATTCAACTTACATAGTTATGGGAGATTAAAACTTGGAAATAAATATATCTTTAATAATATTATGACAAATTTTAAGAAAATGGTAAAATAAATGCCACGAAGCAGCTGAAAACATCAAAAACAGTTAGATCAAATTTGTTAAATTATGAAATCTACTTATAATCTAATCATTAATGATAGCACATTTTCAATAGCAAGTACACCATGTGCAGAAAATTTTGAAACTGATAGAAATACTATTATAACGACATTTGATATGAATGTACGGAATATTTCATACTTTGTTGTAGTTAACCTCAGATGACACCAAGAATATTTATACACCGGGCAAACACTGTACAGCAGAGTAGATAAATTTATATGCACAGCATGGGATTTTAATATACAGTGAACCTGTTTGCGCAGGAAATATTATAGAACAAAACACGAGCCAGAATGTACTAACAGATACACATAAAAAGAAGCAGAACTCTCCTCAAATATAAATAATTAACGAACATAAGAAACACTTGTCATATTTAGAAAACACTTCGATTCAGGTTGCTGTATTGCTTACGAGAGAAACACTTTATAAATGAATTATAAAAACAATAAAACACTTGGTATATCATGAGTTTTCAATGTTATGTGTAAAAATATTATTTTCATACTGCTACCTGCCACACCCCCTGGGGGAAAGTCTGTTATGTACTTGTGTTATTTTTCTAACCATGTTGCACAAATAAATTTACCACCCTGCCTGAGATACGATCTAAGAAAATGTCATCTCGAGGTTAAAAGAAACGAAAAAAGATTTTAGAATAGGAAAGGATTAGAAAACTCAACTAACACGGAAGGGGGAGTGAAGAATAGTAGATAACAGGTCCAGATTCGCGTCCACATCTGAGCAAAATATGCATTAAGAAATTATGACTATTTTTGAAACCCAGTGAAAGATCGTCCTCTAAATAAATAAGTACGCAGTTCTCTGCTTAGTTGTGGGCGTGAATCGTATTGTTTCAAAAGCCGCTTTCCCATTAAATGTTGAAATTCCCATCTCCCTCTTACAAACGAGAGTCTGTCACATGATTTTGACATGTGCTGCGTTTTAGGCGTTTAATTTTTTGAATCGATCTCGTAAGCGATCAGGAAAAAGATAAACGTCAATCGACGCATCGCACATTGTCCGGCGACAAAAGAAAAGTCATTTTTCGTTAGGCCCAACCTCAATTCGCGTAATCGGAAAAATATAAATAAATACGTCATAAAAATGAGAAATCAATATCGAAATCAATTTAGAAGGTCAAAAACTATTAAAATCGGTCATTTATTTTGTTTTGATTACGATAATTAATACGATGGTAACGGATTCGGGATGAAATGAAAAAAAATTATTTCCGTATTCCCATAATTGCAGAATCCTATGATTAAAGTGACAAAAGCGCATGCTCATCGTTGTTTATCTACTGTCGCGCAAGCGCGATCCTCACACTTCTCTGACATTTCCGAGTAGAACGCCACAATCAAAACTCACCGATTCCGATGAGCGCAGAATTGAGAAAATAAAATACAAAGTGCGCATGCCCATCAACTAAAACTATACGTCGCGCATGCGCTTTTGTAACTTTAGGTTCGATCTTCTACAAACACCGCAAAAATGGGAACAACCCACGCCATATTGAATTTTAAGCCTAAAAATCGATATAAAAAGGGCGCGTCGATTTCTAATTCCCGCTTTTATTCGATGAAACGCGATTTAGACGAAATATAAATAAAGTAAATCATTTTCTTACATCTCATCGCCCGGCTTTGAATCTCCGGCTTGGTGATCGTCGCCTTCCTGTGTTTCCATCCCGTCCGTTTCCGCTTCGGCTTCGAAATTTTCATATCCCTCGCCTTCGAAATTCTCCTCGGTGTAATCACCACCATTCTCAGCCATGTTTATATGTCTTTTTAAAAAGTTTTAAAATAAATATATAAAAACAAACAATTTCCTTCTTCTAAAAAAAGGTCTAAAAAGAGACGACGCGGCTGGTTTGACTTTCGTCTCAGTGGCCTTTGTGACGTCATTCGCTCAACCCTCTAAAACGAGAATGACTCTTTAGTGTTTATTTCGTAAATTGTTGATGCATTTTTATGGCATTATTAAGGGTAGCGCATTTAAACTCCAAAAAATAATTTTTAAATTGAACTTCTTTTTATAAAACGACTATTATTTTTTTCCTAATGAAAAACTCTACGTTTTCCCTCAAAATTAAGGATCCCCATAAAACAAAAAAGAGAATGACTCCTTTTGATAATTCATAAATTGTGGATGAGACTTTGTTACAAAAATCAAAAAAAATCAACATAAAGTTTTCGAAAAATAAATCTAATATCTACATAAATAAACCAAGATTAATTTGAGATAAAATAAAATGGTGGTAAGCATTAATATAAACATGTAATATTAAAAATACGTAGGTAGGCTATTTTAATGATGTCATTTTAATGGCGGCGCCCATAGCCTGACTTCAAAATTCTAATTCAGCCACTGTTTGATCTTAAATATTAACGTTATTTTAAATTAAATAATTCATAAAATGTCCACTAATCCACCTCCAGTAGATTTGGAACTAAAAAAGGTATTTTAAACGTCGATTAAACCGTTCTAGATTAAACTTAAGAATTGTTCGCGTTTTGCGGTTTTCATTTTATTGCCTTTCTTTTCTTTGCAGGCGTTTCAAGAGTTGCAAGTGAAAATGATCGAAACGGCGCAAAAGCTTCGATTAGCAGATATGCAGGCTGACGCCCTGCGACGCAGCATCCAGCACTCGACCATCACGAACCAAGAGATATCTGCGCTGGATAAGCAGACCCGCACCTTTGAGGGAGTAGGAAGAATGTAAATAGTTTCCTTACGCCTTTAGCAATAATTCTTATTCAGAAGATAAACGAAATTCTGTTGAGAAGTTATTAGTCCACTGGGTAATTTGGTCCTGATAAAAGTGGCGGTATGAATAATATGTGGCCAGAAAACAGGGTGGCCACTCAAACTAAAGTCGGCGCCCTAGATGCAAAGCATTTGTTGGGACTTGGGACTGGGAGGGCAGTGGGAATTACCCCCGGAGGGGCGGCGCACTTTTCCGGACCTGCCCCGGAGTGGAGTCGGCCGGGTTTTACGCCATGAATACCGGGTAGAGAAGTAACTGCGCTCGACCACCGACTCCACTGAAAATGCACAAAATTTGATTTACCGTAGATTTCAAAAAAAGTTTGAAAATTTTCTGGGGGTGACACCCCTGGACCCCCTTAAGCTTTGGTCTAATGAACAATATTTTTAAGCTTTTAGCGAATTTAGCTTAAAAAACCGGGAAATTTTCAATTTTAACCGGGAATTCCAAAGCATCTTTCTAGTGGCCACCCTGGAAAACCACACGAGAGATCTGTTAGACTTGGCTACGAGCCTACTACGATACTTCTCTTCTCAAAGCTACGGGGAAAGAGACACGTGGCCGTGGGACTGCCGAGATCGGGATGGGGTTATAACATCCAGGCTCGTGGTGAAGAACGCGTGGGAATTTCCCATTAGATATGGTTGGAATTACCCAAATCGAGTAATCGGACTGCTGCCCCTGCGATTCCTTCCCATAGAGAATAAATTGATAGATAAAGTTGATTTTTCGTTTTAGGTTCGTGTTGACTTCGATCCCCGACGTTCAGAACATGCTAGTGAAAAAGGTTAGCAACGCTGAAGAAAAGATTAAATCTCTCGAGGTAAGGCAAACTAGAATTCTCAGAAATTGTGGAGGGGTTTCTTTATTGGGGAAATAAAGAGTTATCCGAACTTGTGAAGTATGAATTTTTATTATAAATTCCAGACGAACAAGGAATATCTGGAGAAAAGTTTAAAGGAGAGCGAAGACAATTTAAGGGAGATGATTCAGGTCAAGCAGAACAAGTAAAAATGTCTCTTGTAACTAATTTTGTTTTCCACATTTTTAAGGCAGTTTTCTATTAATTTGTTATAACGATTTTATTGTGAAAATAAAATGTTTTCTATTAAAATATGATTCATATTTTTTATTATCAACTGAAAAACGCAATACCACCAACCATAGATGCCATTATCTCATTGGTAGCATTATTACTCCGCGCCTGTACCGATTATGACGCATTAAAGAATCCAGGATTTTTTTATCAGCAAAATACTGTATTTGGATTATCTCGCGAGTCCTTGCCAGATACCTCACCAAATAATGGCCCGTTTGGGGTGACCGACGAGGATGGAGTTGATAGTCAAATGATTTAGCGCGTTATTTGGAGTTTACGCGGCGTAAAACCCGGCCGACTCCACTGCGGGATTGTGGGCTCTAACTGTCCGGGAAAACAAGCTGCTCCTTCTGGGGTAAATTCCACCATCCTCTCACGGATTTAGGGAGCTGGTTTTGGCGATATGGGTGCGGATTAAAACTTGAAAAAGAATAATTTAACCATCTTGCCCTATACCACTGGAGTGCTGCAAGTATTTGGGTCATTTCTATGTAACTCTTTGCTTAAAGGGAATAAAGCACTTGTGACGTTGCTGTTAGAGTCAATGTTGAACTTTTCTGTGTGGTGCATTACTTCCGAAAACTGGGAAATAAAATAATAATAATAATTGTTTCCACGTTTCGGAACTTATAGAAGTAATGCAACCGTATGCACCACACAGAAAAGTTTGACATTGACTGTAACAGCAACGTCACAAGTGCGTTATTCCCTTTAAATAAAAAAATATTCGTCTCCTTCCACCGAGTTCGCGATTTTGAAAATAAAATGAATCACTGCGCGGGGACAGGGTTCACTCGTTAAAACGAACGGAAATGAAGCACCAAAATATAGTTTAAAATAATGATTTTTTTTTTTTATTGTCTAAATCGTGCCAACGGATCGTAATTTCTCTCTTCGTCGTCGTCGTTAGATTTGAAATGTTTCGCCGCCAGTTCCTTTCGTTTCGTCACTTCTTCGACTCGCGCTGCTTCCAGTAACCTCTTCTTTC
>JAQFYH010000525.1:0-12231 GCA_034694405.1 Scolopendrellopsis subnuda
AATTCCGATTTTAAAATAATACCGAAAGGTAAATTGGGGAAATAAACATATCAGCCTGTAGAGAAAATGTTGCTGAAGCTGAACATAACTATAGCCCTAGTTTAAAATTTTAGGATGAAAGTTAGTTGCCCAGTGTGCAACCAATTTTCTTTTGTTCACGATGACTACTAATCCACCTTAACTCTGTGCGTTGAACCAATCCATGCTGATAAAGTTAACAGCTGCCGTTTAGCTCATTGGTTCAACGCCAAGAGTTAACCGTCGGTTAGTTAACTTGACTTTGGTACAAACCAACCTAAGAGTTTCGCTTGAAAAGAGATGCAATTCCCTTTCCGCGGGTTAAACGAATTTTAAAATTGATTGAACGATCGAATAAATTACATGGTATTTCTGAGTGAAAATGTTGTGGTTTATACATCAAATTGAAAATCACCATTATTTTCAAGGTAAAAACCGCAAAATAAATAATGTATCCTCCGAGTAACAAGGATCTAACTTCGACATTTTCCAAGAAACAATTTTTAAAAATAAATTAGTTTTTTTTTTACATAAAAAGCATTATATTTCATAATAAAAGCATCTTAATACAATATTTGGGAACAAAAATGTATTTTTTTTTCTGCGTGTATACTACACCCGGTAGAGAGAGAGAGAGCTCGAAGATATTGTTTACGATAATGATTGGGTAGAAATATATTTTATACCACATAGAACTGCCAGAACCGTTGTAAGGCTTGTCATCTCATGATAATGTAATTGGGTGAGATTTTCTTCTCTCGCTCTGTTGTATCAACTGGAGACACTCTAACAAAGAACATTATTACATGACGAAAAACATTGTTCTGGATCTAAAAGGCAAAGAAATGGATATATAGTGCTGTGACCGACGCGTTTTGTTAATTTGTGGTCACTGTACTGGTCACTCTGTGCTTGTATCCAAGTCAGAAAAGGCCTGTATAAGAATCTAAATTAAGGTCTTTTGGTCGCGGGAGGAACAGATGACGCAATAACCCATTGCAATGCATTTGTATTTTTTTCATCATCAAATTACGTGGCATATTAATGTTGCTGCAGCACTTGCGTGGCACCGCTTGAGAATACTGTAAATTTACATTTATTACCCATGAGTTACCCATACACAGGGGTGTGTCATTGTTTTTATTTTTTGGTGGGTCAATTTTGCTAGAAAATGTAAAGCATCATGTATGTTCTCATGAGCGCCATGATATAAAATCCGAGATTACCAATGGCAGTATCCCAGTATTGCTTGTACGGAATTTAGTATTTTTTATCACGAAAAAACGTGCCTTTCTTATTAATTACTCCGTGCTAAAAAAAAAAAGTAAATTGAAAAAAAAAATGCTCCATATTGTTTGGCACAAATTTCTCAGAAAAAAAAAGACTCCTTGTATTACGCACGAAAATAAATTTCTAGTAAATATTATACAATGGAAACATATACCGCATAGAAATACTTATTTTAATCGTATAATATGCTGAGAAAGCAATAAGCTTGTTATAATGAAGATTGATCAATGGGGGGCATATGGTAAATTGAAAGTTTTCTCGACGCGAAGCATTCAATCAATACAGCACTATGAAACAGTGTATAAAGACTCTATAATTACTAAATTATATAGTGATCAGCAATGTTGATATGTTACACATCAAAATAGATTTTTCTCCTTGAAATTTTGATGAAACCGCCGCGTTATTACGGGACGGTTTGAAGCAATTTATCAAATCTAATTAATAGCAGTTACTTAAAGAATTGACGTGTAATGCCGACGTCGATACTTTGTCGACTCGGTTATACATGACGGTATTTAAAACCGCTTTTGAATTTTTCAGGTGAATTTTTGAATATTAAAAGTTCGATAAGTTTTGCGCCCTAAAACAACCACTCTTGAGTAAATAAAGAATTATTATTCTAATTTTTCTAAAAAAAATTAATGTTTTACTTTACAGACTGCATCCTACGGTATGAAAGACATTGGAGAAATGAACAGTTGGTCTGGAATTGCTCCCTCTGCGGCAGCTTATTATTCTTACGATCCTGGCCTGACAGGATACGGGTAAGTTCACTTTCTGAAACAGAATAGTTACTAAAATATTATTTTAAAATTTGCCACCATCATATCACTTTTATAAACAATCCGATTGAGTCATTCTGGAACCAAGCTCAAAACTAATATTGTACTTTGCGGTTATTATTTCCACCTCTCTGTTTTCCTTTCGATTCCCGAGTTGAGAATTACGATATTGTGGGTCCGGCGTCACACAATCAGAGAACGAGCATGAGCTTGGCAGTAAAGCACTGGTGTTGAAATTGCGCAAAGCCGCAAACATCTTTAGTTTAGGCTCTCAAACAGAGCAAATTGAGCCATATGGTGACGGAGGCTGGACCTAAATCTCCATTCACACTAGGCAACTATATAATTTTAATATATTTGTTTGGCAGATACAGTCCATACGATCTAAGTGCGGCCAGAAGAAAAAACGCGACGAGAGAAACGACGGCGACGTTGAAGGCCTGGCTCAACGAACACAGGAAGAACCCTTATCCCACGAAGGGAGAAAAGATCATGCTCGCCATCATCACGAAAATGACGCTCACCCAAGTGTCGACGTGGTTCGCGAACGCCAGAAGGCGGTTGAAGAAAGACAACAAGATGACCTGGGAACCAAAAAACAAAACGGAAGACGACGATGATAGCGACGCCGACGCCAAGGACGATCTCGGAGCCGACGACGACCTACTGGACGACGACGTCAAAGATGGACAGATGGGAATGAAAACGACGATCAAATCGGAGCCCGGAGAAACCAATACGATATCGAGGCTGCACTGCGGATCTGGTAAGTGCACCTTTATTTACACGTCAAAATGGAAGGGTTTACGCCTAATTCCCACTTCAGCGTCTGACGCTGACGCTAGAAGCAGCACACGCCTCTAATATCTCTCTGTTGCACATGCGCAGTTTGATGTTGTCGCGGCAGTTGTTGATCGCGCAGTGGTTCATTTCGCAGGTTTTTGAGGCTACGTGACCAGTGAGACCTGTGCGTTGAACACTTGTCGCTTGAATTGGGAATTTGACGTTAGGCTTATTTCTGGAATAATTGGCTATAATTTACGTTTCATAAATTTAAATGATACACGCATTTTTCGTCCTGCAAATACTTTTATCATTAATCTGCAAACGATATGGTTTGTTTTCTCTGAAAATAATCACGCCAAAAATCAAAGGATAAATAATATTACCGTTAGGCTTATTTTAGGGTTAAATTAGGCCCACGATAATTTACAGACGTAATAAATAATTGTTAACGTGGCATATTTCTGTCCAACCAAAACGTTTGTGTAAACGTTATAACTGCATATTTTCGGGTTCTGTAAACCATGGAGTCCAAGTTATATAAAATTAATAAGCGGTTTAATGCGAATGGTGCGTGCAAAATCGCCCAAAAGCAAGCTCCCAGCCTATGTTTAACAAATGGAAACAAGGATTGCATTATGAGTCGCAAAATAACCCCCCATTATTCCGTATTCATGTTAGGACGCGAGTTCGTTTTCTTGGCTAAATAATTAGCCAGTTGTTTAATTAGGAAGCTAAAGGGGTGGGTGGGGTTCCAGAGCTACGCCCTCGCGAACCAACATGGCCCCCATCATCATCCAACGGAAAACAAAAAAAAAATACGATTTGTATATATGTTACGTGTATGACCACCCTATCTGGATGCGAGTCATACAATATAATATGCTGATGTGGGCAGCGGACATGAAAATAAAGATTGGTCCGTCTGATAGCATGTAAAACGGCCCATGCGGCTTTATCAGTTACGATCGCCAACTAATGAACGCGTCCAAGAATAATTCCGCTAAAATGTTCTGACTGTGACCATTAGTAAGTTCCCTGGGTATGATCGGATGAAGTAGGCGTTTAGTTTTATTTTTGTTAAAAACGAATAGAGTATACCGAAAATTTTGCAACATAAACGGAAAATAAACATGTTTTAAGAAATTTCCTTAATTTTTGATAAGACTAAAAAGCTCAACATACGGAGAAAAACATAGGCGATAGCCCTAAGGTAAAACACCGTGTCTGAAAAAAATAATATTTTGCGCAAAACCCCAAAATGCAAATTTCTAACGCGCTATAACACAGACGGTGTTTTACCGTATTAAAGCATAATCTGGAGTTTGAGCAGCAAAAATTTGATTCCGACATAGCAGAATGACAGAAAACTACAAAGTATTTTTTTTTTATATCTGCAAAATTCGTACCAGATCATTTTTTTATGTAACAATTTAGCAGATACTGTGTTTTACCTTAGGGCAGCCGTCAACTTCTTGGCGTTGCATCAACAGAAATATTGTCGCTTTACATCCACCAAATATAAGTTATATTCTTATATTTTTATTCGACATGAATTCTGTTCAAAATAACTTGATCGAAGGAGGCAAGCATTGAAAAAACAAACAAAATATAGAATCAATGAGTTAAAGAATCATGTATAAATAAAAATAACGCGACCTCGGTACGCGAAGGTTAAAGAGTTTTTTTTTTATAAAAAGGGAATGCTCATGTTTAAGATAAGCTTGGTTTTTATTCTGAAACAAGAGAACTAAATAGAAAACTCGTGTCATCTTGTAAAAGGAAACTTCTAATTAAGCCCAAATTATCCATAAAACAGATCTAGCATAGTGATACAGACTATACATCAGTATAACTCTTTTGTCAAGTTCTAGAAAGAAGGAAAGTACTTCTTACTGTTAGTTTGAAAAAAAAAATTAGTATTTGGAATCGCTCCTGCACAAAGATGAAACTTTTTGAGGGAGACTATTGAAAAGAGTCCTTTCTTCTTTCCGAGAGAGTACGAAGTACAGCATAAATAAAATCATTCTCTATCAGTAATGTGTTGCACCGAGAGGCCATCATCTCAAGGAGGCTTCTTGCTGGTCGCACCGAATTCAGATTAAATTCAAGCAATATTTGAGATTGCTACTGCATAGCTGCCTTATAGCTGATATAACTTATGCATCAATCGCTGAAAAAACATAGAGGCAAGACAGTCTCTCGCAAAGCAATTAAATGGAGA
Organism: Scolopendrellopsis subnuda; assembly: GCA_034694405.1. Lineage (NCBI taxonomy): Eukaryota > Metazoa > Arthropoda > Symphyla > Scolopendrellidae > Scolopendrellopsis > Scolopendrellopsis subnuda. The sequence continues at coordinate 5,101 of JAQFYH010000525.1, forward strand.
ATTAACAGAAATAACATGGAAATATGATGGTGTTTCATGGGATATATGCTGACGTAGGATTCTGAGAGGATACATAGCAGAAGGGGATGTGGGAGAGGGTGAAAAAATTATGTTTACGCATTGTGGTCGTTTTTTTTAGGGATTTTTCTATGTTTAGATTGGTCTTGGGAACCCATCTCAGAGATCTCATATATAATAATTCTTATAGCTTGTGACAAGAGTAAAATTTGTATATACGGTTCGTTTTTATCCCAACGGTCATCTAATGCTTGTCACGACACCCGAGTCGGAACGTCTAATTCGTCGTCTTTATAGTGTAAATATGGTGATGACGTCAAAATATATTTAGTTAGTAAAAAAGATTATGCATCAAGCGTATATTTTTTTCCAAAAATAATGATAATGGACGCGTGCTATGGGAGAACCACACGTGCAACATCATAGGGCTGGACGATTAGAAGAATAACACATCTGCCTTTCCTCTCCTAGCTCTGACTCGCTGCTGCTGTTTTAATGGCCGCGGTAGTGATTTTGTGTATTCGTGGCACGACTGTGGAAAAGTGGAGCGATTCCATTAGCACGACATTATGTCTTTTCTGGCCATGATAAACTGCTTTTCTGGCCAGTTTCTTAAAGATATAGAGTTTCCAATCTCTTTAGGCGAATAAGCTATTGTTTGTTTTTCTTTTTTTTTTTTATAAACTTTTATATATGTAACGGAGAAATTGTTTCGTGCGTCAGAAAAGGAGGCGTTTTAACAACATTGCCTTATTTTGAAGAGAATTAAAGTAAATTACTCATCCCCTGATGTTAAATGTTTGATTTAGAGATATCTGCTAACTATATAAACAAAGAAAATTCAAACTGGCCAATCAAATTGCTTCGTTGTAAAATCAATTTCCTCCGTTAGGGACTTGTTCGAAAAGTACGCAAAACAAAATATTAGCGAGTTTTAGCAACTTCGACGTAACTAACCTACATACGTAAACGTAATATTATGACACTTTCTGAGCCTGCGCACATTGAATTTTGCAGTGAAAATCCAAGGTGAGATTGCTCAGAATGTGTCACTCATAACGTTACGTTTACGTTAGCGTTACGCTTCAATTGCTAAAACTTTTTAACATGTATGAAAGCATTACACAGTGACCCGAAGTACAAAAGAAATGTTCAACATTCTAAACTATTTTTTTACAATATAAGATTCGAATTCGCAGCCTGTATCTACACCAGTAGAAAAGACAACATAATCTGTTCATTCACCATCACAAGCTAGAAAAGAAAAACACGAGCAAAGCGAGGATTTTATTCTAGCTCACCATTATTTTCTGTCTCGATTTTCTTGTTTAATTTTTTCGAATAATGTAAAAGTCTTCTCTTGACGCAGTGGTACAGAAATCATTCATTCCCTCCCACCCAGCAGCAAAAAGTTCGACACATAGAAATCCTGTTTAGAATATTCCAACTACAAAACAGGCAAAAAATCAGTAAAATATAACATTCATGGTGTCTAAAAAAATTATCAAAAAGAATTGGTAACTCTGCTGTCGGAGGATGTCGTCATGTGTCCCAAAACTTATCTTTGTGGTAATACCGTGAGTAATGTCCGTTAAAACTTCTCAACTCCTCCGTTCGTGTGTGGCATCAACACTTTCAATACCAAAACACAAATATCTCATATAAAGACGACCTGTCTCGCGTGGGAAGTGCTGGCTGCTGCGATGTCGATGCATGCATGGGATCGTAAAGATATAGATATGTATTATGCAAATGACCACCCTTTATGCCACTTTAAATGCGGGATTTACTTCAAAATGAAACGAATATAAAAATGTTTTACAGAACGTTAAAACAAATTATCGAGGTTTTTTTTCTCGCATGCAATAAAATTGTTTTCTGTTATCAAGTCGCCTTTTATGGTTATATTTTTTTGGAGTTATTATAAAACATTAGAAAATATTAACGCACATTAACATTTTAATATGAAATTTGATATTTTTAAAACGTGTTTATAGCATAGCACGAAGTTGCCTTTATAATTTTTAGCGAAATGCTGTCCTTGGAAAAAAAAATCGTAAAAATATGATGTTCTCTACATGTCTCTATCGTTTGAAAACACAATTTACTCAAAGTCGAACATGGAACAAACAAAAATACTAAAACACTTGTTTTCTAGTACCAGGCTCGAATTGTTATTGAACAAGTTTAGCAAACAGCGTTCTGGAAGTTGTTTTCCCTTTTTTCAAAAAGTGCTTCGGTTTATTGGCCGCATAAAGCGGCTTTTATTCATCTATTTTCGGAGATAACTCGTTGCATAAGTATATACGCGCGGCGATAAAGTTTTAGTTTATGATTGCAAAAATTGAGACATGTTTTACATACTGCAGCACTTGCACATCTCCCTCTCGTAACAGCGGAGCGAGCAGCACTAATATACTTGTCCAGCATTTATGAATATCGGAGATTTTCTTGGGGGGCAACAGCAGAGAGGATTGTGGATGCGATATATCTGACAATAGATTTTGGAGAGCCACGAGAGGAGAGAGGCGGCTGATATTGTTGAATATTTTAGGCATCTGAATGCAAATTATCTTATACGGCAGAGGCGGCCGAGGAGTAAATGGGGAGACGAGTATGAAAATGACTAGTAAATCACGTTTTTGACGGAATTAATTTGCCTGAATGTGGCGATAAATAAGTGCTTGGGAATTATGGAGATGGTTCTTCATTCGATGGGGCCCTTCAACGCACGGTTGCCAAAACAATCTTTATTTTTTATTGAATTTTTGTTTGCTGCTGTAGTTCAGAGGTCCGATTTTCGTCTTGAATTTTGGTAAAGTTGGTGACGTCACCCATTGAAAAAGCATAAAGACGGACTTTACTGAAAGTCGTCTCTATAGACGAAAATCCATCCATTGTAACAAACTGGATATCAAAATTCAAATGGTGGCAGCCAGCATTAGCAACGTGATGTCAACCAATCTCAAGCTACGGTTTGTGATCATTTTGACGTCATTGATGGTTGCCTGTTGCCCACTGCCACCTTTTGAAGTCCAGTCCTACTGGAAAACATGGGATGCAGTATAATGTTGCTGGCTCAGACCCCAGAACTGGAAGAGTAACTAGTAACTATACTCCATATCTGGAACATTATATGAATATTCGCCATAAGTTAGGAACCGAGAGGGAATTGAATTTGTGACCTAGGTGTTGGCGTGCTTACATTCATTCAGATACAAGTCAAGTATTTTAATTTGTTGGCGTAATTCATTGTTAAGGAATCTGGAATTTAATATTAAAATTCATCACCCGTGGATATGGGGTAATGGTGTTGGGCGAAAATGTGTTTGACTGGAAATTGTTTCTGCCGTAGAAAACTGAGAAAAATGACTGCGATCTGAGAGGAATTGCAGCAAATATTAGAAAAGCTGTGCTATTTTTCGACAAATTATGCGACACGTGCGGTTTCGGCAACTCTGTTTATGTGTATGCAACGGGGGCTGTAGAACTTATAATAGTTTCCACCGAGCTTAAAATTGCTTTATACTGCACAAATCGCTATATCTGAGCAGGTCGTCTGTATTCTGATAGGAAAACACCACGCCATAAAGGAATATAACTGATATTGATGGCTTCATATATGCGGAACACAGATTCAACACTGGTTCAACCAGAATGGAACTACACCGTGTAGAAAAAAAAAACAGATTTAAAACGAAGCAGTATACAAGCAGATAGCGTGGGCTGGGAAAACACGGCGCGTATTAATTCGAATAATTATCAAATTCTATTTTAAAAACATTAGGGTTAATTCACACTCCATATAGTTTTAGAAGCTGGATAGAAAACGAAGCTCAAACCGTTTTCTTTCTAGCTTCTAAAATTATCTGCAGCGTGAATCCAGCGTTATAACAACATAAAATATTTTGAAGACAATATCATTCTGACGTAAAATTTTGATTTGTTTACAGATACACTCATAAACCCAATGGACAGAATAGGTAACCTAGGAATATCCATCAAGACAGACGGCAGCATGCCGTGCATGAGGTTACCAGACACCAGCTCCATCATGACCCCCCTGTCCCCAGGGGCGGCTCGTCACCCGTCATCATCCACTCCAATAAAATCATCCACTTCACCGGGCGGAACTTCGGCTCAATCTAGCAAACCCAAGATCTGGTCCCTAGCGGATACGGCCACCTGCAAGACCCCACCCATCCACCATCAGCACCCCTACGCGCCTCACGCCAACGCACAATGGCTATCGGGAATGGGTCATTACTCCCATCCCGCCTTCCCTACCTCGCACCATCACCCTTCCTCTCTGGGACTGCCCTACCCTCCTCCCAACACCGAACCCATGATGTCCTATTCCACGTCCGCCTACGCTGCCTCGACGCCCTTCGTCATGCACAAGAACCCGACGAGGAACCCCGGATCCTACCCGGAGGTTTCGACGGACACTCCACCGCAGACGCCGCCGAACATGAAGACGCCGAACGGTCTTTCCGCGAGCACCGCCGCGATGTCGTTGGCCGATAACAGTTTGTACGGCGGACAAAGGATGCTGGTCAATAACGTCTCCGGAAGGCTAAAACTGCTACAAGGTGTGTATGTGCTCTTGGTTGGATTTTCTTACGAGCTGTCGAATGTTCGCTAAAAGTCCCTAAAACGATGCAATTTTTGTTTTTCAGGCGACAGAATGGGTCCAGTAGATCTAGGCGATCAGATCCGTAGCCCCGTCTATCCGGATCCCCATCAAGCTATCGGTTACATGCCCAGTATTTCGAGGTAAGTTCTAACTCATACTTTTAGCTCGTTGTGTAGCAGCATTGCTTCGAACCAATCACGGCATGCGCTGTTGTGTCATTTTTTTCAAAATGAATTTCGTAGTGACGTCATCCCCACCCAAACCAATAAAAGAATGTTCTTTTAAATCTTTCAGAGACATCTCGAATCCGAGTGCATCTGCCACGTGAAGAAACCCGTGTTGTGAAGAAATCGATAAATCAATAGACGATATAGGCTAAGTCGATATAAGTATCGATCGGATATCATAGATGTTACATACAAGATATACGATTTTATATCATTAAGACTCAGTATAATATGATCTCCACATTTTATTGTTCTTTTTAAGTGTATTTAAATGTGTACAGTACTTTATGGAAAAAAAAATGTAAATAATGGTATTATTATAAAAAAAATTCTATATGGATATAAATTATACTTATGGAAACAATACTGCCGATTATTGTATAATTTTTCTTTCTGCCAGTGCTGAATTTAGGTTTCTGAACATTAACCTAAACTAGTAAACCTAGTCTACCTCAATAGTTCACATTGCCGAAGACACTTGCTGCTGTGTAAAATAATGAATACCGTATAACTTCGCATATTTTTAGTATTTTGGTAGCAGAATGGAATTGTCTGATAAAAATGGAGGGAAACGTCCATTGATGAGCCTCGGTTTCATTCTCGGTTCTTGAGCATGCGCTCTCGTCACAAGTCCACCATTTTAAAGCAGGTTTATTGTTCTTGGAAAACGTTAAAAAAAAAGTTAGGAAATGAGTTTTTCAAAACATAACGAAAGCAAATTGCGAGAGAATTCGGAATTAACCTGTGACAATGATATTCGAATTTCCTGTGCTTCATGGCTGCTTTAAAATGGTCAGTCTTGAGTCCGATTCCGAAATACGGATCACCTCCGCATCACACTCTCAATATCGTCGAAACAGACTTGGAAAATTGGATTCTCTAAACTAAAAAAAAATTCCAGATAATCCCAAAAGACGTTGGCCGAGCATTTTGTGTTACATGGGGACTAGAGCGTTATACCTTTTAATTAGGATCATTTTCCAGTTTACATACTTCAGAATTTTTTCAGAATTCATTATTTTTAATCTAAATATTTCTTGTTATAGTCAATTACCAAATTATCTTTTATCACCTGCATCTCTGGATTGTTTTCAGGAAAAATTGATTTCAATAACTTCTCTGACTCGGCAAAATTTAATCCACCTGTCATTGGCGATTAGTGCGTAAACGGAGAGAGCGAAAGAGAGAACCAATTATTATAACTGGTGTGTAACCGTTGATAACAGTGCTGTTATTCTTTTTATTCAGTATAATCAGGAGGGGATGAGGGAGGGAGTTACTCTTTTGCATTTCATCTTCGTCCGCTAGAGAGCACTGTATTTCACAGTTGAGCAAAACACTGGAGACACTGGACTGCGATTTTGAACATTTCAGTGACGACAGTTTGACGTCATCGCGGGGGTTCGACTAATCACGCACCCATATTACAGATTATCTGTAGTGCGGGGACCGTGGATCGTGGGATAACGATGACGTCAAAATGTCGTCACTAAAATATCAAAAATCGCAGTCCTGATAGCATCAGACTTACCGTACATAGGCGTAAAGTAAGCACAAAGTGTAAAATGAACCTGGTGTTACTGTGTGCACTGCAGTGAAACCCATCGCCCTCTAGCGGCATGTAAAGGAAGGTTTGTAACGATCCTGTTATGGAGAGAGCAACTACCTCCCTCGTCCACGTACATGTTCTGTAAAAATTAATATAAATACATTGTTTGTTTTTTTTAATAAAGTAAAATGTAAACGTTTTTGATGTTTATGTATAATTAGTTTTTAAGACGGAGAATGAATGTTTAAAAAAACAAACAAATCAAAATAAAATTTGATGTGTAAATGTTTCGAATTTTTTGGGAATTGCTTATATTTATGATTATATATATCCCTCCAAAAAAATACACAAAATAATCTGTGATATAATGTGCGATGACGTACTTAATAATAATAATAAACAATTTTGTATAAAAATTAACACAAAGTAATATCTGTGGGACTACTTGCTTAGCTGGTATTCATGACAGTTAATAATAAAATTTTTTAAACAAGATGATTGTGTCTAGAAGCCAATTTTTTAATATATTCAAAGGTGAATTACTAAGAGTTAGAAAATCAATTGATAGAACCAACAGCAGTAAATACCAGGTATAACTTACGAGGTATAATGAAGCGCAGCAGTTTGTCTTGTTCGTTTTCCCAGCGCGTGGCGTCTCGGCAAGTTTTTTTACGGACGTGCGAGTCAAAATGGCGTCCATC
>JAQFYH010000526.1:0-12225 GCA_034694405.1 Scolopendrellopsis subnuda
CTGCAAAAAAATGGCCAGCAGTAGGTTTGGAACAGCTGATCGGAATGAAATCGAAAATGCTGTAAAGAATTGTACATAAAAAAATACGGAAAGAAACCGGAAAACGATCTGGAAGCAATTTCTGGAGCTTTGTGCTTCGAGGAATTATGAACTGAAAGCGCAAACTGCCCCGTTTGAAGTTGCAAAAATAATCCAAGATTGGGGCTTGTAACTTGTAATAAGTAAGTCTACCATATTCAATAATTAAAAATGTTCTTGAAAACCGTGTTTATCGAGGAATTTATTAGACTCTCCGGAAATCTACCACCTGATGTAGTGATTATCGGATAATCACTACATCACTTGTTAGATTACCCCTGATAATCGCACCCAGACACTGTAAATTTTTTTACTTCATCGGGGTCTAAAACACTATAAAAGTTCAAAATTCGCCTGTTAAAATCATAAATTGTTCAAAAATGTGCATAAATTGTTGAAATTTCCTATGGTATAATGCTAATATACAGTCGGTAAAAAATTTCAGGTTCTTGTTTTTCGGTCTTAGGACTAAAAATCCGATTCGACACCGGGCATATTCGGATTCAGCGGGGTCAAATTAGTATAAAAACACTGAGCGAAAATGTCACCATTGCCCGCTAACCTGAAATTTTCCACCGACTGGGTATGCATTATACCATCGAAAAAATTCACTAATTTATGCACATGTTCGGCCAGTTTCAATTTTAACAGGCGAATTTTGAACTTTTTTGGTGCTTTAGACCCCGATGAAGTAAAAAATTACAGTGCCATGTCTGGGTGCGATTATCAGTTATAATGTCACGAGTTGGCCTAATGCTTTCACAACTAAAATAAAATATCAGGTCCAGAGTGGAATTCAAATGATTAAATAACAAATAAAAGATGTTTTAACGGTGGCGCTGGCGTAGCACGATATGCTTTCAGTTATTAGTTTTCGTGTAGCTTCCGCGCGCTGATTGGTCGCGCCCTGCCATGTGGTATTTTATCACCTAAATATGTTCCCTTGTTAGATCATTATTCTCCTATACATAACAATTTAATTTTTAAATTTAACCTATTCTCAATATAAACTTCTTCTTCATGCAAACAATTACGTGCCCGTCATCGAAGTAATCCATATTCGTTATGTACTTCGTATTATATCCGAACACTGTTTTGTGATTTTTCAGACAACTAACGAAATTATAATTTAAAATAATAATTATCCACAATGACAATGCGAACTTTTTTTGACTTTTAATGAACAAAAAAAATCCATTTTCACACAGTGCAAAATTACAGTGAAACTGCGAAAATCGAAATTAAAGTACTTGGTCTGACTTGTGAGAACAATATCGAAATACACCGTAAAATAAAGAATCTTCGCCTAAACTAGAAATTCTTCAAAAAAAATTACACCCCTATATCCTATGTTCGAAAGTGACAACCTTACTGTAACTTTAAACTCGTGAAAGCTGATTGATTTTTAAGTTAAATTTGTTGGAGTTGCCAGAAAGGATTTCCACAGGGAGGAACAGCGCAGTTCAACTTTTCCAAGAAATGTATGTTATAAAACGTAAACAATAAAGTAAATCTCACGGCAGATAAATCGATCCCCTTCTCCCTAGACGTTTTAACGTCCAAGGAAGAAGGAGCAACTTTCTGTACGGAAATGAATGGCGACTCTAGGCTTGGTCGCTATCAATACTGTAGGTATATTAAAACGAGAGATACGAGTAAGAAATAACCATTACTTGCCTGTTAAATGCAGGACGTGTTATTTGTTTTGGGTTTTTGCAAGCTTTACAGTAACTTATTCATAAATCAAGTATGGTTCTTCTCATTCTACGCATACGTACACATACAACTAACGTAAACGTAAAATCATTTAATAATACTGTATTGCATATGTGGACAAATCCGCATCGTAACACAATGCATAATGTTCTTCTCTATTCTGTGTTCCAGATTCCTGTGGACTGATCTTTTATTTTAAGATTAAAACCTAACAGTTTGGATGAAGTCTAGTTGAACAATGAAGAACAAGCTAGTAAAATAGCTGGGTTATATGAGCTAAAATATGCTCCACTTACGAAGGAGAATTGAATTGTGAATTCAAAATGATCTTTGAAATGTGGCTTCTAATCCTGATTATCCTGATTATTTTATAAGAATTTAATTCCTATCGAAGCACTAATTCAATCACAGAACTAGAATAATTTCTTGTTCTAAGATTCAATGAACTGATTCTACCGAGGGTCCGACACTATGGTGAATCTTCGATTTGGCCCGGGTGAATCTTGAATCTTGGGTGAATCTCAAAGATTCAGGTGAATCTTCGACACCAAACAGAGTGTCGGACCCCTTGGATTCTACCGTACCATGTGGAAAACCACCTATCCCATTATTTTCTGACGCGATATTCTGTACTAGCACGGGATGATAGTCATTATTTTGGCGTTTCTTTTATTTCATCATTATCAGCCTAAAACTTCAAACAATGAAATGTTTCAAATAAGCGTTAACTTGGGAATAGTGCATAAATTCAAATTTTTTTTTCCGATATTTTCCAAATCATACAACTTACGGTAACTTGTGGTAATAAGTTTTGTAAGTTAGCTGACCGTTAATTATTCTCTGTATTTAGACTGTATATAAAAACAAAACATTATTGCGCGCAATGTATATTTTCTATACAAAGAAAGCATACCGTATCTGTACAAATATAATAATTTGCAACAAACAATACGAGTACTCCGTATACGGAGTTTATGGTTTAATGCCACTGAAATTTAGTTGGCCGAACGGTCCTTCATTCGAGTACGGATGTGATGTAGGTTATCGGTGCATTGAAATGACGTCAAATGATACATCTCAGAAGTTGTTCTATTTTAAGGGATGAGATGTATGAAAAATTGATAAGCGATCTAAGAAGTAACGTATTTACGTACAAAGCTGCATGGATTTCTTTCGAAATAATTATATTTATAACAAGTTTTATGCCAAGTCGACTTTTTTCTGCTTGTTTGTAAAATCGAGAAGAGTTGTTTTTTTTTACCGTCACGTATGCAAAACTTTCTCACTCTCTTTTTAAGAAAAGTAGGCCGAAAACTATTTCGAGTTCACGTTATTCTGAGAAAAAGAAATAGAAGGGTATTTCAGTGCTCTGTTGACATACCGTAATAAGTTTGTATCTTAGGAAGATAGTTTCCACAGTTTATACGGTCGATAGAGAATGAATTCAGTTTGTAGATATAAAGTTGCTTATACCATGTGCAACCAAGCCCACATTTGATGAGATGATACTATTTATATACAGGGTGTCTCCAAATGGGAAGAACATTCAAAATCTGTATACGACGATGTGTGTTTATTGTAAACTCTTCCTATATCGTCTCATTTTTTCATAACTTACGACTGATTTTGATAAAGCACATTCAAGGTTTTTATCAAACGACTATTTATTTTTGATATTGTGACTAATGAAAGAATACGTTTTATACCCGTAGTTATCAAACTCATCTGTGGAATTTTATATCTTCGGTGTTGTTATGTAATTTTTGAAGAGAAAAAAACATGCACTTTGAAATAGAAGTATCTCTGCAAATTTTCGAAGAATTTCAAACATAAAAAGAAGATAGAAGATCTATTGAGTACAAGTTGCCGATCGGAGCATACATGACGTGTAGCGAACAGATCCATGCAGAACGAGTAAGATGACGTATTGATATTAGTAATTGTTTTCCACATTTGCAAAGTAAATAAATGAAATCTGCAGAGAAATCAGTTTATGAAACATATTTCCAATTATGGTTTTGGCACATCATGTACGCAGTCAAAACTATACCCAGAGAATAATATTATAGTAATGGTTGGCCATATTCCTGTTGCGTGTGTATGATGGGGAAGCGCGTATATCTGAAAAAGCGAGACAAACAGTTGCAATACACGTCAAAGGACTGCTGTCTTGTGCATAAGAAGCGTCATAATATTCGCCGCAGCCAATTATTCTCTAAATAACTACGAGAATAAATAACCCTTTATGCAAACAATGGCGAAGGGAATGGGATCATAACAGACAAAAAAAAACTGCGTATATCAAAGCACTTGAAAATAATGACGAGAGAAAATAGGAAGAAAAAAAAACGTTTGGCTTTGAACGAGTAGAGAGAGTGCGACTCACCAGCCGAATGAGAAAAAGAAAACGTTTCGTTTTGTCTTATTAATGCACGCATTCATTTCGAAATAATTAAATGTAACATAATAAACGAACTATATTGGAACAATGAATTAGTACACATATTTATATCGGCAAAATCGGAAGCTTGTCTAATCGATACATTACGGAATATTGATGTTTTCAGACCAAAATGCAAAATAATGATCAAAATGAGGGAGATTTACGGCCCTAAAAGAAACAACGAGAAATATATACGGGCTCGTGCTTTTTCTCCTGAACTTCTGACTCTTCTTGCTAAAAGAAACATTAAAACCGCTTTCTGACCTTATTGTTAGAAATTAAATTACTCCTTAGTAAACTCTTTAGTGGTTGCAAACTGATTTGCATGAATATCGGATAGCGAGTTTGATTCTTTCTTGTCTCCCTTTGTACCTTGTATTACGAATAAATAGGTTTTATTGCGCAGAAAGATGTATAGTTTTCACTCATATCAAGTTAGTGGTGTTCATGTTCATTAGGGTATATAATATGGTACTCCAAAACTTCAAAATCAAATTCTCATTGGTCAACATGAATGACACATAGTTGACCATTTACTTTTTTCATGTTGTAACTCCTTATCGTTATGTAACTCATTTAAAAATTCGAATGACACGTGTATACTACCGCGGTGGACCTGACGAACTGGTTTAAAGACTACTCGCAACGTAACTGTCTTTATAAACAGTGCACACGAAAATTGCGTGAAAGAATTTAATCCCTCACAGTAATTGCTCGTATTTTTATTATTTCGTAACCTCCATCTCCATTTACAGACTTTACAAATTTTTATTGCATTTTTTTTTCTTTCCTTTTTTGTGCTTTATATTTATATTCTTCATTTCATTTTTTAACTGAAAGCTCCAAAGAGAAGATACGGGAGTATAGAAAATACCGTACAACGTTGTACAAACGATAATAAAAAAAAAAGCCCCAAACATTTTTGTTTTCTAAAAATAAGTTCAGAAAACTGAGCAGAATAAAAAAAAATTTGAGTTACCATTTCACGAAACAGAAGTTCAAACTTTGTGACGAACCTTAGATGGAATCGGATCTAAAAATCATCATCTTGGAAAACCAAATATGACGCACTCTCACACATACACGAAGAGGGATGCATTCACCGAGTATCTCCATTTCACCGAGTGAACTTTGCACAGACCTTTTCAATCGAAAAAAATCCTTATAAATATAAATTATGTCGGTGGATTCATCTCCATATCATCTGTATAAAGAGGTGAAGTGCTGAAAATCATAGTACAAGCTCGTTTATTGGAAATCAAACATCTTAACATAAAGTTATGGAGTTGAGTTTTTGGCCCCTTTTTTACATTTATATACAGCAGATCGCAGATTTATATCGATTGGTAGCAGGAGTGTCAATGGGTTAACTTTGGGTCATACGGAGGGGGTGGGCTATATGGAGGGGTCATTGGCAGAGTTTATCGTCGAACGAAAGAGAGAATTCTGCTTCTGTCATGACCGTCTGAGCGAGAAAATTTTGCTTCTGTCATGACCGTCTGTAGGAGGTGATGAGTAATGGTTGGCTATCTGCATGAGTTTGCACGTATTTTATCTGTATATACTCTTTATCAGGCAAAAATGATAGGTAGAGAGGGAAAACGAAAGGAACGATACTTTCTCGTGTCAACCTAGCATTCCCTAGCCGAGCTTGGGAGCGGTTGAAAAATATGCTTTATATTATTTTTAAAACGTAAGAATACAAAATCACATGAGCAAAACATATCTATTTACGATAATCTCTGCAGTGATGGACAGAGACTTCTAACGTGGTTTCTCTTTTCTGTCCCTGTTCTGTTCCATATAACAATTACTTTTTGATTTTTCATTAGATGATTATTTTTTAAGACCAATATTTACACTATTTACATCCACTGATTTAATACGGTACTAAGTTATTTAAACGCAGCAGACACTGATTGTCAAATTGTTTTCATCTTTTTTCCAGCCTTGTGTGCGATATCTTAAATAAACTCGTTTTTACTCGATAATCTCCATAAGTTACTCTTTTACTTTCATTCGTAATTTTATATTCAGCACTCTATTTTTAAATGTTCAGAACCAAAACAACAGAGCATTCTGTAAACACAATCACTTCACCAACTATATCAAATAATATTCTCCTTTACTTTCCAAGACGTATAGTTGCAGGCTTTTCGTTAATGTGCAGTAATTTGTATATATCTCGCTTTGATACATTAATGTACACACGGATAGATCATTATTATCATCGTGTGACGTAATTAATAATTCTTCTAAAGAAGAAAATTACATCTTTTTTTGTGCCGAGTTTGTTGGCATGTTATTATGTCGCGAAAACTCCGTCCTGCTAGGCGGCAGGTGTGAAGTACCCAGCTGAGCCATCGACTTTGATGGATTTATCATCCAACACGTACCGTATTATTCCACCACGTCTACAGTGTAATGAAAGCCTATTCTTGCGCCGCCCGAACTTTCCTTTGCACCAAGTTGAGCGTCTACAAAATGTCAAAACAATATGATTTGTATATTGCAATTACGGTATATAAATGTGAAATTTCCGCTAACGTGTTTACGAAAATTATTGGTAAAAAGTTTACCTACTGTAACACTACAGCTGTCGCGCTATAACAAAGTAATTTTATAATATTGTACATAAATCTGTAGAACCACATCCATTATCCAGAAATGAACATTGTCTTTAAAGTAATGTAACTTTTTAATGTAACTTGATGTATGAACTTTAGATCCTTACGTTCGACTATTTATTTCAATGTGCAACTTACTCACGTAATATTTTAATATCTGTATGTTTACGATTTCCGAAACGGCGTGCCATTATACACAGGGTTGCAAGATCAGTGAGGAAGTTACACCCTCCTACTGCAAATATAATGTTTGTTTCCCAAGCAGTAATACGGCAGTTATGAGAAAACAGATTACTGACAAGAGTTATTACCTATACTACACAATTTATTATACAGTATAAAATTTCATATAGTTTTGCAATTCTGTAAATATAAATCCCAAAGAAGTCCTACGTACCTTATTGTATGCAGACAATACAAGGTACTCCGCCAGTACGTAGGGAGCTTCATTTGGGGTACAACTCTCCTATTACTAAAAAATAATAGGCTATAATGACGAATTCGTACAGTTCTTTTTGTACTTTTTGATAAATAGTTTACGCTATGTGAATCAAAAAGTACAGAAAGAACTGTACGAATTCGTCATTATATACGGAGTAATTTTTTAGTAATAGGCGAGTTTTGCCCCAAATGAAGCTCCCTATATGTACTGTCGGAGTACCTTGTATTGTATGCATACAATAAGGACCCAATGGACTTCTTTGTGATTTATAAATATTATTTATGTTGAGAGCTCAAGAAATGTTAATTTTCAGCAATCTGCTTTTTTTTCGGAAAGAGTAAACGAGTATACTAAGCTTATCAAAATAATAAAGATTTACCTTCATCGGTAAGGTAGAAGATTTCCATAATGGACTCTAACGTTACCCACAATATTAATCCCCGGGGTAAATCAGTTTATAAAGTCTATGGGGAGTAAATGGGATGACAAATTATAATTTAATAAACGCTTTAGTATTGTTTCAAAACATTAAATATGTGGGTGTTTTTATTTCATTTCTATCATTATTTAAAAAATACAAAATCGTGGGAAATAGCTCACCTTCCACTGAATGAATGAATCATCCCGAGATAATCCGCGGAACGCTGTCGATGTGAATCACTTCTTCCTATTCACAGTAACAGCATTCCGCAGATAATCTCGGGAAAATTGTGATACATTCAGTGGAAGGTGAGCTATTTCCCACGATTTTGTTTTTTTAAATTAAGATTTAGTAACGACCAAAATGGAATAAAATAAAAACACACATATATTTAATGTTTTGAAACAATACTAAAGCGATTGTTAAATTATAATTTGTCAACCCATTTACACTTTAAGGATTGTTAATTTTCCGAAGGAAAACAAATCGTACCAACCTTGTGTGGGTGTGTGTCTTTTTTTTTATAATTATTGGACATTTCTTCAAATAAATATACGTTCCCAGTACAATATGTTCTCGGTTTTTTTTCTTCAAACAATTTCGTGAAAAAAATTAACATAAATTATAATAATATGATCTTACATATACTCTGTATATATAGTTTTTAATCTCATGCTTAAACAGAGATTGACACACATTTTCGTAGTAAAAGATAAGCGTTTCACCATATGCGAGTACAGAAAATATCGTTTTTATCTGCTGCGGGATACATTTTGGAATTGCAAGGTTTGAAATGGGCAAACAAGGTCCTCATCATTGTATGATTTACATTCTGTAATATTTGCAGCCTCCTTTCGTCCATTACCTCGGAATAGATTGCCTTGCTCTGTTTTTTTATCTGCACTAATAATATGCAAAAAGGTAGAACTGATTCCTAAGATACATTATCTTGGTTTTAGTGAAAATTTTATTCTGCATAAAATAAGAATTTGTAGTTTCATTTTAATGACTTTGTGGAGTGAAATCTCGAGACTATAAACCAAATGGCGTTGAGTTCAGTTTTCGATGACAAAATTTAGAATAATGTGATATTTTAAAACAATACAGACAGAACGGTGTATTATTGAAAGTTCTTCGTATTTTAGTAATATGTTATCGAAGAAAAGTTACTGTGGATCGATAGTTCGTAGAATCCAGCATGCGATCTTTTTTTGGAAATACGTGTTTATCTTAGTCAGGAATTGGCTGTTTTACCTCGGAAAAGAAAACAATTTGAAACTGAATGAATGACTTGTGAACTTTTATACGAAGTTTATTGCAATTTATAACAATTGTTTTGCATGCCGCAGAGTTATACAATAAACATAAATTTGACGCATATTTCCATTATTTATTTATTGTTGCGAATTTAAAGTTTCTAATTTATGGACAGAAAATAATCACTTTGATGTATACGTTCGTACGACGCACCAAGAATTCGTTCTCATTTTAATAGTCGTAATCTTCTTTTCCCTCGCGATAACCTTTGTGCTCCCTCAAGCACCACGCGGCTTCCCCATCTTCAGAAGCTTTTGGACGTTAACATTGAAGTATTTACAACTACTTCTATAAGGTTTTGAAAATATCATGCAAATCTGATTAGTGGTTGCAATCTTACGACTCGTTCTCCGCGCTCTTTTAAGCTTCTTCAAAAATGCATTCTTCCATTTCCACCCCTTGCCGAGAGCGCCTTATACTAACTGCAGATAATATATTAAACTCGACATGATTAAAAAAAATTTAACGTTCAGCACCATGACTACGCGCGCCGTTCGTCGCCGACGTCGTTAATTGTAGAAAATATGTGAATAACAATTTAAATTGGAAGACGTTGTCGCGCAACGCTGGCTACGTTTCTTCCTGATCGAGTAATTTAAGACGTTATTAAAGAGGAAAGTGAGCAAATATTGATGGGACACTCTTTCCCCTACCGCGCTAATCTTCAGAATGCTCATTAACATGTTGGAAAAGAATGTCGCAGCAGCAGAAGCTGCTTTCATATAATTTCAAGATTTTCTTGGCGCAAATGATGAAGCAAAATCACATTTAAGAAACTTAGAGAGAGAATTAATTTAAAAGTTTGATTCAACACTGAAATTGAATGTTTCATCCGAAATAATCGCAACGTTCTTTTTTTTAATTATTCTTTTTCGTGATACACAGTTGTACTTATGTACACAATGCAAACCGTAAGCCAGTAAGCAAAGTACGGTATTATTCGGTACCTACAGTGCTGTTTATACTTCGTAAAACATAATTTTTCTTAAATAGGACTGCCGCGTTTTTTTAGCAATAATTTTATCTAAACCGTATCGTATCGGTTTGTAACTTACATTACTGACTTGTATTTTTGCATTTCATTCTCTTCACAATAATTCCACATCAATATCAGAATATATCAAATTTCATAATCTTGATAGCCCGCATGAAGCTGCATCCTCAGCTCATCAGGGGAGATTATTATAAGAGACTGAAACAACGTTTTCCGTTCGAAACGATTACAATGTTTCGAATTTAACACAGTGTTAGATATATTTTGATGTTTAATATAAAATTTCAGAATTTTTCCCCTTAATTGGAAAATCTCATAGGAAATCTTTACATTAAAAATGGGGTTTTTCGAAAGGATCCAAAGTTCACCTGTATTTTGGACATGCTGATAGGAATAAAGTTACTACTATAAAACAACATACTCCGTAATTTGTTTAATTACTCCGTACAATCATATAGGAACGCTGCATGTGCAATATTACGCAGTGTTTTAATTGAATACCGGTACCTTGAATAAATAAGAGTACATCAGCTTTAATCTATTAAATGGTAATAATTTTGTTATATTCAGCAAGTTATGATGAGTATTTTAGAGCAGATTTAAATACCCAATTTAGGTTCGGCGTTGTTCTGTTGCATTTCTGACTAATGGTACACATACTTCGTTGTAAATATTATATAGGTACTGTACTGGTTCTCAGAAACACGAAATTAATTGATTTACAGCGTAAATATTGTCATAAATGCAAATGATTTAATCTCATTACCATGATTTTATAAGAATGATTTCGCATCTTTCCATTCCTTCAATGGATAAATGAAAATGAGCTCCTATTAGTTACTTTTTCTCTTACCACGCGTCTCACGCGCACACGTGTGGTGCGCTGGCCGATACATACTCTTTTTTCATTTAGATTTGAGCTATTCGCCATCTGTCGTAATTTTTATAACTATAATAGTGACTCAACACCATGGAGAAGTGTAAAGTGTCCATGCTAATACGAAATCATATGAATACAGCAGTATTATTTTTAAAGAATAATTTTTGTGTATGTCAACAAAATACCGAAATACGGCACGCGGTTCACCCGAAGCTCAAAACCGACCGATCATCAGAGATGCCGTTTCCAACAGGGCAATCAGAAACTGAATAATCGACGTCTGTTTATTTATCAAGAAACAACAAATCAGTCTCATGCAGATGAGTAAAAACTCTGCTGGATTCTGGCGCCAATTGTTTCAATCACGCTATCTACCGCCTCGTCGACAATTTTTTTAAACTCTGATAAGCTTGAAACCTATATAAACACGGGGTTATATAGCCTTATTATTGAATATAAAAATGGGCTCGCTGCACGAATAACGGTATAGCTGTCGGCTAGACAAAATACAAGTGTAGTTTTGATCATACCGTAATTTACATGGGGTATGGTTTATGCCTTGTGTATACTCGGAATATTACATTGTAAATTTTTAATGAGGTTTAAATATTATTCGGCGCCGTACAATGCGTTTGTTTATATTAACAATATTAATTTAGAAGGCTTCAAACATTTTGTCGCCCCAGCCTGATCTATATTTCAGCGATACCAAGATATCAGAGGCATTCCGCTGAGGACTTGTTTCCATTAGGTGTACTATTGAGCAAAAGATTTTACTTCGCTCCTTGTACTGCTTGTGTAATCCTTTTATCTGAAAATGGATATTGGCACTCATCATGGTTATTGAAATATAGATAAGTTATATTGTTGGAGCAGTGTTGAATTGAAACAGATTGAAACTGCCAATTTATTTCCATTTCCTGGGTATTTTTTAGAAGAAAAGAAGAAAGCTTCTATGGCGTTACGAAGGTTAAGTTATAAACATTGCTATTGATGTAATGAAAGTTCACAGTTTTGGGAGATTTTTCGCGAGAGGCACGGTCAGGGATCCTTGGGCCGAAGGAATAATTTCTCATGTCTCATTAGCTGGGTCGTATTATACCCAATAGGTACCACCTATAAGGGTCAGGAAACATTTGCTGCAGAGGCAAAAAAGTTTTAAGGGGTGAAAAATTATTTGGCAGTTACATTATCAGTTATGATGTCACGAGTTGGCCTAATGCTTTCACTGTTGTGAAAGGGTACGAGTGATCATTTTTTGCGGTAATAAATTCCCGAGACCGAAGGTCGAGGGAATTTAACCGCAA
>JAQFYH010000527.1:0-12223 GCA_034694405.1 Scolopendrellopsis subnuda
TGTAATCTGCCGATTTTGTGTGTATCTTTCGATTAATTGTTCGTAAAACCATTGATTGATTTTCCGTAATTTAAAAAAAGAGAGTGCGTAATATTGCCAATTAGTGTAAATAAGTACAAGAAAGGTGTAACTACAATTTGCTGTGCGTCCTATCCATTGTATGGTAGGCTTGGTATCCCTTAAAGCCTACAGCTAAGCATCCTTTGAAAGTTGGTGAAAATTCCACTAAAAGGGGTCTGTCCTAGTGGCGTCCCGCCGGGTTTGAACTCGCGATCTTGGGATTATGAGGAGAGACAGAAAAACACACTACAGTACTACACCACTCGGATTTTTTCAGTGCAATGGTTAGAGCGATCAGTAAAATGGAAGTATTTAAACAGACGAGCTCTTTTGCACCCTTTATCAGTAAACGATCGGCTTTCAGTTTGGACAAAGATGCTAAGAGGTGAAGCGCACCGATCGCAAAATCAGGGGGAGTTTTAATAGCTATTTACTGTAACAGAAGATACAAATATTTTAGGAAACGTAAGTTAAGCGGATGTAATATTGTGAATGATATCTATTTCGCGAATATGAGAAAATGATGCCTTATTGTTGCAAATCATATAATTTAAACCAACGAAACAGAAATATTAATATCATAACTCGTATTCATTCGCAGTAATTCTAGTGAACGCATTAATGCTTCTACTGTAGAATTACGTCAGGCTGCCGACCCCAATTTAAAAAAAAAAACTTAAGAAATTTTGCGCATTTTAAAAATTAAGATAAATTGAGATCCGCTGGATATTGGAAGACTGGAATACTGTAGAACATTCATTCATTCAATTAAGAATCCCAGGTTTTTCGCTATAACAAACAGAACATATTCCCTGAAACAGCGCCCTCTATCTCCCATTCAGATAACCCGCCGAGATTCCGCGATATATTCTAAAAGATCCGGGTGTTACGTTATTTTCATTAACTTAAAAGACCCCGCAGTTTTAAAATCTCTTCTCCAAAACTGAATTATTTTCCGAAAGCGAATAACGATTGTTAATCTACAAATTGTTGTGTTTTCTCACGCACCCCATAATTATATCCGCGATCCCGGATTTACAATGTCCCAACCCCCCCTTTTCCCAGCTACTAATTACCGGGAGTTAATAGTAATTCCCCAGGTTCTTTGGAATTTTCGCGAGAAAACTATCGTCGACTTGCCCGCGGCCATTTAAGATTAAATAATCGTCTTCTATATCGAATAGTCACTGACTAATTGCGTTTCACTACGCGATAAATTTCGGTTGTTATTACTACAATTTAGGCAGCGCCGCGAGACGGGAAATGGTGGAACTAAAGTAAAAATAATGGTTTATTCCTGTTTTAATTAATAAAACGGTTGAAGTTTTCTCTAAACTATTCCGCGTTCGAATTTAGAAGTATTTCTACTCCTAAAACAGGCAATATCGCTAGAGTAGCGGTCGTATTTTCGAGAACCCACAACATTGTTTTACTTTAAAGCTGATAACAGTCTGTTAATCAGATTAAAAGCAGTAAACAAACCAGTGTTGTGGGTTCTACAAAATATGACCCCGACTTTATAGTTTCAAATTCTCGCAAAACCGCTTAATTTAACATTTGGCGCAAAAAAAAGCTCAAATATAATAGGAGAGCAATATTAAATGTCGCTTCGTTTTATGTCTTGCCATGTTATTTCAATTCGGAAATTATAATTTGGGTATTTTCGCTTTGGGTTTTGGGTATCGTAAATTATAATATATTTCACTGCATTTCGATGAATAAAAAAATTCATATCTTTTCAGAAAATTAAAATTCTAAACGGGGATTTTTTTGTTAAATTGCTGGAAAACCGTAGAAAAATAATGTCCAGTCAGCTAAAAATAAAAATTTTCACCCCCAGGTTACGATTTTATACGCAGCGTCAAAACTGGTAAAAAAAAAGGATTTCTTTTACACTCTTTGTTTTGAACGCGGAGAATCGGAGATTATTTTGTAATTTTTAGTTGCTTTCTTTTCCATTAATTATGTATTTCTTATTCATGTGCATTCTGTTTTGCTGTTAATAACCAGATCGTTCTAATCTCGAACCGGTATATTCTTCCTTTTCGTGCTTTTGTTTTCTTTAAGAGTGTTTAGTACCCCCGAGAACAAAAGAAAATCGGTTGCCCACAATTCACGCAAAAAAATTTTTACATCAGAAGTGATGTAAACCAATTGCATCCCCACAGACATACCCTGTGATGTAAAATTTACATCACGACGGTGATGTAAAATTTTTTACATCACCATGGTGGTGTAAAATTTACACCAGTCTGGTGTAAAATTTACACCACCTGGTGTAAAATTTGCATCACTATTATGGCGTAAAATTAACACTACTAGTGATGTAAAAATTACACCGGTGTGGGGTTTAAAAAAAGGGAGAGGGGGCTTAATTAGTGCTTGTCCTCCAGCGGGATTAGAACCTATTGTATTTACATAGAATTTACATGCATAATATTATTAATTTATTCAACAACGCTTATTATTAGTATTCAATTCTTTATTGATACTAGCGCATTCTCTCGCGAGTATATGAACTTTGTTAACGAATGTTAACTTAATTCGTGGTTTTAATAGTTTTATTAAAATGTTAATTTAGATATAACATTCATAACTAAGATCTTTAGTGGAATAAGATTAGTTATGTCAGATTTAAAATATTTTATGAAAACATTACGGGAAAAATAAGTTATTGTTAATTTTTTGCACATGGTTGCCAATTTTTACTGAGGACTGCCAAGTTTTATATTTTACAACACTTCTGATGTAAAATTCAGACGGTGGTGTAAAATAGGATTTTACACCAGACGATGTTAAATTTTACATCGCTTTGTGATGTAAAATTGTAGAAATAATGTAGATATGTTGTAGAAATGATGTAAAACAAAATTTTACATCGTTTCTACATCGTTTTGACGCCACTTTTTTTTTTGCGTGCACTGTGTTTTCAAAATTTGCATATCTTTTACATGTGCCGAGAAAATCGGCTGGTTAAGGACTTTCGTCATCACCCTGTATATTGAGGAAAAATGTTCTATAAAAGTTGAATGGCTTTATGATGTACGAGTAAGTGTATAGAGAGAAAAAAAGTCACTATTTCCCCGCCTATCACCCCTGGAGCCCCACCACGCCACTGGTAGGTGTACATCAACCGTATATTCATTTAGCGAGGATTTTAAGGGCAAATGAGTTGCTATGGTAACTAGATATATCGTAGAAACTACGTTTCTTTTTGTGAGCATTGAGAATATACAAATTAGGTTAATGCGGACCGTATTCTTTTTTTTTAGACCGAGCAAATGAAATGGAAGAACCAGGTTTTGGTATAAACACGGTCGCCTCGGGCCAAATGTGTCTCCCCGGTTCCCATTTACCCGGTTAAGATAGTCTTTAATATCTTGATTTACTTTTATAATTTGGTTAGTGGAAAGTTGAAAAGGTTTTCGGTTTCGTTTGTAGTTTATTTATCAAGCGATGATTATTATTGTAGCTCGGGGACAGGGGATAGACGAGGGTTAGAGGCAGGATTGTGTAGGAGAAAAAGGAGCATAAGTTAGGTTCGGAATGCACCGAGAGCCCGGCTTCCATTTCTTTCTAAATAACTTATTGCACTTTTAAAAAAAAGTTCAATTTTTTTTTGTTACAATCCGAGCCATGGTTAGGGTGCACTTATGCTATAGCGTGGCCGGGCAGCTTGCGATTTTTGCCCGCTTGATCTTGTGTGCATTGGTGTGTGATTGGTCGGGAGGAAAGTCCACAAGGACCAATCAGCAATCAAGGTCGACCAAGCGGGCAGAAAAAGCTCAAGCTAAAGCTATAGCATAAATGCACACTAAGGGCCGCTGACAAAGCCTTAATTTTATGGCTTGGCAGCATGTTGAGTGTCATAACATTTAACACGACTGGTAAAAAAAATCGATGAACGAAATAACATGCATCTTCCTAAACTATTTCTGCGCCGCTGATACAACCTACAAATGTCAGTATTTCTCCTGAATGGATTGTACGATTGTATGTACACTTGATACAGTGTACGCTGCAACTAGTATAAATCGAAAGACTTACTTCATACCGATTTTTTTGTTCAACCAGGTTTGTGGCATTCTGCTGTATTTTTCGTCGGAACTTATCTAGTCTTTCACGCTGACGATGCTGATGTGGCCATGTTTAGCAATGGAAAGGTAACATTTAATTAAAAAGCGTGAAGAAAATAATAATTTTCAAATGATTATATAGTTGTACGAAAATGGAAATGTTCAAATTATTCGGGACCCAGTTATATAGAAACCCCCGTTTCTCCACATTCGTTAATGTTGTGTTTTTTTTTTTTTTGCAACGTAGGCTAAATATCATGCAGGGGTGTCACGTTTCACTGAAGGGTCTTACCTTGTACGGGTAGGGACGTAGGGTTGTAGATCGACGGTGCCCAGACTCGCGAGCCACATGCGGCTCTCCGCGCATAATTCTGTGGCTCCTGAAATATTTAAAAAATTATCCACTCTTGTGGCTTTTTAATAAGTTTTATCATTTCACAGAATTTTGAATCTTCTAAATTTTTGCATAAAATAACCCTATTTTTCTTTAAATTACTTAATTTTTATCAACTAAAACACGTTTAGTACAATGTGTAATTTTAAAAATGTTCTCGTGGAGGGGGACACCCCCTCACCGCACCCCTCCCCCTTTGGTGCTATACGCACCAAAAACAGGCGCTTCGCGCCTGATCCTCCACGCTCGTTACGGGGTGCACCGAAATGCCCCTTCATAAACTTGGTCAACCTAAATACAGTATTGTGGCTCTTGGTTTTTTTTTTTTGGAAAATATAAATTTGGCTCTTCTGCTAAATTTAAAAAAGACTGGGCACCTATGTCGTAGATGACCCTATAGGGAGGGATATTTCCCCCTCCTGGCCCTCCATTCAAAAGACCATCTTACTCGTAGATCACAAGCTGCGAGGAGTACATCAGGTGGAAAATAATTTGCGAAAGTAGTCAAGTACTGTATCCCTTGTTTTGGCATTTCTTTTCAGACGTTAGATTACAAGGCATTTGGAACCATGGTATACAGCATCTGCGTTCTGGTTGTCAACGTTAAGGTACGGTATAGTTGATTTATAAGCTGAAAAAGCTGGTAACTCTACGCTTAAGTACACGCCATCCATGCTAAATTAAAAGTCTCGACTTCTTTAAAATCTGATTCATTTACAGCGAATGTGCTTTAGCGTAAAGATGCCGGCGTTTTTCTGAAACTGCCCATAATATTGAAACAAATCCATATTAAAATTCAAAAAATTCTTTTTCCTTCTTATAGTTGCTGTTGGAAACTCACTTTATAACTTGGGCGTTTGTGGCCGCAATTGTGGGATCACTGCTTCTCTTTTTCATCATTACAACGGTGTACAACGTCATCTTATGGTAAAACGTTTACACTTTCACGCCTTATAAGCCGCAATAACCAAAATGGTTAGCTTGCTAATTGCCTCCACCATAATTATATGGCTCAAAATCTGCCGTTTCCATTAAAACCCTTACGTGGCTGTTTTACTGCGCGTGTAACCCTTCCAACAAGACTATGGAACTAACGAAAGATTACCAATGCAGAATTATATGTAACTTAGGCTGGGTTTCTCCAACGCTGATTAGAGCCTAATCAACGATTAAAAGTTAACGGTTGTTTAAAGATAGGATATCCCCATGTTGAAAACGGCCGTTAACATTTAAACAGTGATTAAGAATTAATCAGCGTTGGAGAAACCCAGCCTTAACCTATTAATAGCAGGGTGGTACGATTGTACGAAGGATGGCTGTATTGTCGTCCATTCGTTGCGATCGTCGTGTATTTCTGTATTTTATTGTGGCGCCAAGCCGCCAACTACTCCGTACAGAGCGCACGCAGTATCTATCTCGGGTGCACAAAAATTCGTATTTCTATTGCCTTTGGACAGCGCGCAGGACTATTATGCTGTATATTGCTCCCTAGCGGTTTAAAAAGGAAATGTGCGACGACCACGAAGTAATCAGGCAATAACGCCTTCCTCCTTTTTACCCTCCTGATTGCGTTCATTTTATAGGATGTTCGTTGTCAACGACATGTACTGGATTTATTTCACTCTGCTGTCCGCGCCAGCGTATTGGTTCGGACTTTTAATAATCAGCGTAGCGGCGTTGTTGCCCGACGTGGTCATCCGGGTGCTGAGCAACCACGTCACCATTAGAAGAGCCGGACGCATTTTACAGGTGAGGTAAGTCAGTTATCATTTCCCATTATAATAATGTAAGCGCATTTTGCGCGTGTGACGTCATCCGCGCATATCTCTATTTACGTACCTTATATACCAGCAAAAGATTTATATGTGGTGGACTGAAGGCGCGTACACACGACAAGTTTTTCGTCACATTTTCGTACGGTAACACTTTTGTGTCACACTTTAACGAAAAAAGCAGGCGATCAAAAAATACTGCGGCGCACAGGTCTTGCTGTACTCTAATTGATAAAAATCGAAAAGTGTGACACAAAAGTTCGACAAGTTCAACAATCACTTGTGCTTGAGTTTCAAAAAGTGTGGACACAAAAGTATTACAAAAATGTCTAGAAAATTATCTCGTGTGTACGCGCCTTCATCCATTACCATTACGGAACCACGCACGGCATATTGAACAACAACGAAAACGAGCGCTCTGCCAATAAAATTGAATTCTTCGAAACGTTCCTGTTCCTGTACCTGTTACCTACCATTATTTGACCATTGAAATTAACTTTTTGCAGCGATACACCCTCCGATCCGTACGTAGACTCCGTTCATCTGTAAGAGGTCTGTCCCGTCGCCGACGTAGCGTCACCTCGAAGAAACAATTTGGTCCGTCGGAACAGATTGAAATCGCGCCGCTCTCACCAAAGAAAGTCAACAACTTCGATGCCAATTTAAATGAGCCTGACGTCACAGATCCTGTTAAAATCACGCATCTCTAACACGAAACCAGCTGGATTTCCGATACTATTGCGTTTACGAAAATTCCACTTCCCTTTTTTTGAATAAGAGAAGTGGGAAGGAAAAAAGAAAAGGCAAATTTCTGCAGCTCTGTGTCGACGTGTTTTCAAAAAGTGTTTTTAAATTAAACCAAATCGTGCGGTTATTGAGCTACGATCGCTCTAGAGCTGTCGTGCAACGGCTGTCAGAAACATCAGGTTACGATTCTATAAATTCTGGACATTCATTATTTCGAATCATTCATTTTCAAACCCGCTTCTCCTGTTGCAGAATTTTCTAATGGATTGATAAACCTTGAAAAAACATCCCTTTTTGGGATATTAGCCCTAGTGCCTTTTTTTCACCTCATCCAAACAGGGTTCTTGTGGGACTAGTGGGACATCTTCCTCCTTCGAGATTGAGGATCAAATTTTGACCTACAGCTGCAATATCGTTACATATCATGTACTTCAATTAAGTTTTTGACAATTTCTCGCAATATTCGTAGAATTCATGATTCCGAAACTAACATATTCTTGTTCTGCTGTACATAATAGCATAATAATGCGAATAAAAACAAATAATATATTTTTTTAATAAAAATTTATGTAATCTTTTTTTTTTCTTTTAGCCAATTACTAAATTGGAGTCGAATTAACGCGAGACTGTTGCTACGTGACAAATAGCTTGAAAAGTTCCGACATTTCCAGCGAGGAAGAAACGACAGATTCATTCGCGTAACAATTAGCCCGAGAAGTTGAAAAAAAATTTTGATTAGACAATTTTCTATGGAGTAATTAAAATCGTTGAAACGTTGTAAGTTTTTATCTAGTGACAGTTTCGCTTTTCATAGCTCCAATTAGCTTTGGCCCTTTGTCTGTTAATTTTCAGCCTTCTACTGTAAAAACGTTGGCGCATACGGTATCTTCATATTCAAGTCTGCGTCTCAAATTAATTAGTTGAAATCGTACACCCTGCCAGCTACATGTGCCACCAAAACATTTTGCAATCGTTCCTTCGAGATAATTCCCGCCCTGTGGATCGTTCCTACAGCCGTTATTTCGTTGGTTTCTACCGTTTCACGATTAAAATTCCAACTGGACGCAGGCACTAGCTGCAGATCAGAGTCCAACACGTTGGGATATAAGTATGGAGTGGTGAAATTACCCCACAGCTCTAACTTGCTGAAGGTGGTTTCAGGGTGGCTCGGCGCAGGTGCGCAAGTCCGGTTGCCATCTTCCGAGATTTCGCAGTATAAGATGGCGCAGATTTGCCAGTTCAATTCGCTGTAGACCAATCCGCTGAACGCCGTTAGGTAATAATTCTGGTGAGCTTGGGCTCCGTCGACGCGGTAAGTCGTCTGACAGCAGACGTCGTTATTGCAGATGGCCTGCTCGCCTGAAGTGGAGTCCAGTTGGATCATGGTGAAATTATCAAGGTTCGTGCGAAAGATTGTCTGGTTGCTACTGGGTTCCAGTCGACTTTGAATCTCCTCTGATGGGTACAACGTGGTTTCCGCATCGTTTGGGTTCACGGGAACGTCAGCTATAACCAATTTGGGACCGGATGCGACGTCGTACGTATAGTTCAACGCACCTCGATTAGCTGAGTATATTCCGCTTCCCAATTGGCCACCTGAAAGTTGTTGGAACAATGTGATTTAAATACCTTCGTGGTTTTCTATACATTTAGCGGTTTAGAAAAATGGTGGAATGTTTCGAAGTGTCGGCGTTTGACGAAGTCTCAATGGCCAAGTAGCTGGTCAACTGGCGACACGTGTTGGATAAAATAATATAGAATCCTTGCCAGTGGCGTTGCTGCTATACCTTTAGTTTCGCAGCCACGTAGAACACAGACTGGACTAGGGGGAGCAGAGCGAAAGACTAGACTCTCTGCGTCACAGCACTCGGTGGATCGCACAACGTTTTGTGAAAAATGAGAACGTATATTTTAGCTACGTACCGTACGGCCATTCTTACAAGGCACTCGATTAGCAAAATAGAGAGGGGTATGGAGAGATATCCTTGGTCGCTTCGCCATGACAGCGTATAAAACGTAATTCATAATTCGTTTAAAAATACTCACCGTTAGGTCTATACGCATTTGAAGCCAGTAAGTTTATTCCTAGTCCCATGGCGGTTAATTCGTGGATTTGGATTGAAACTGCAAAAGGCAGTGTATCGTACCACATGTGAGGAAAAATAATGTTTTTGACGCCATATTGCTTTACTAAAGTGATCAGGGGTTCCTTGAAGAGTGCATCGAAACATATGATCAGTCCAAAAATTCCGAAATCCGTTTCAAATGTCACGTGCTCCGGAATGGACGGAGAATCCATTGCAGGCTCTTCGAATAAGTGCTGCTTGTGATATCGGGCGACTAATGTTCCATCGGCCGAGAACGCGACGTTGGTGTTGTATTGGAAGACGTTGTCGGCAGGACAACTGACGTTAGGAGACGGCGCGCAAGGTTGAACGTCTCCTACGTTTGCAACGACGACGATTGAGTTGTTTTTGGCCATGCAGCTCAGGTACACCAGCACCTGAAAACACATTTCCCAATACAGATTTTCCGTATAACGCATTGCAAAGAAAAATACTCAGCGTGGACAGCTGCAAAAAGTTCAGCGTGTTTTCTTTTCTTTTCTTGGGGAGGAAACGAGAATGAGTTTCTATCGTCACCCTTGCGATCCTTTCTTCATTACCTATGTAGCCTACATTGGATTTGGAAGCTGCCAGAAGTGAGTATGTACATGAGTTCAATGTACTCCTGGATGTACGTAGTAGTACCAGGAGTCATGGTACTTCGTAGCACTAGCCTACGTAAATCACACTTGCAGGCACTGCGCAGCAACGAGCGAGTTGGCATTGATTATGCCTTCTGTACGAATATAAGAACAGTAAAATGTATCGCGCTCTATCCGCTTGTACGTGCTATCATGAGTAGAGTCCGTATCTAAGGCTGTAACGCCCTCTTTCGTATACCCTCCTGATTCAATATTGTAAAATAAAATAGCCGATAGTTTTACCTCTGTGTTATTTGGGTAAGTCGATGGATCATTACATGGATTCCATGTCACCGTTTTCGGATCAGGAACTTGTTGAAGATACGGTTTTATCGCTTCGCGGATATTTGACAGGCTGGGATGGATGATTCCGTATTCAGGAAATACTATTATTTTGGCTCCCTGGAAAATTCCAATTTCCAAAAATATATAATATAAATAATAGTAGCCTGCGATTACGTCCGTACTCGATTGAAATACGGACAATAAAAACAGCACAACACGATTACGCAACAACTATTAAAGATCATAAATGGTGAATTCAGCAGGTTCGTAACTAGCGGAAGGCAGGTGCAACCCCCTCCCCGTTTAGTCACTCGGGGACGCTAAAACAAAGAAAAAGTTATACAAAGCTACTGTACTATCGTATACGATTGTGTTTTTTCTTCGTTTTGGCGTCCCTGATACCAAGAATCCATATATTGTAGTCTTGCTGATACGTATTTCAATTTCGAAAATACCGCACTCTACCAGGAAAAGTTGGGTATCAGTCGATCAACTAGTTAAATTTAATCATAGTTAACCAATTGGTTTCATACCTGCTTAGAGGCGACGACAGCCTGTTCCTCGAAAATTTTCAGATTTTTGAGCATGTAATCGAACGGCCGGGTGTCGGTGTCTTCCAACGGCGCAACCCTGTGTTGATACACAGCAGCTCTGTAGGTGGTGTTGCATCCTGCTAATTGACTGGCGTAGAACCACACAGTGGTGAGATACAGTGCAAAATGGCTGCATAAATTCATAATTGTTATATGGCGGAGTTACTCTGGCAGACACTGGAAATAAAAGAACAAGCGAGCTATTTATATTCAGCGCTGATGCACTCGTAATACGTCATGCTTATCAGTAATGTTACATATGGTGCGATAAACGTTTAGAGGACAATCTAAAAGTAATTCAGGGTTAATTAGGCGAATTCTAAATATTATAATAATAAGACGTTATCTTCTAGAAATTTAAAAAAAACAACATAAACAAAGAGAAATAATTTTTTTAATTAAATTCTATAATAATATATTCTTGCTGCTTTAGGTTGCAGCATCCTTTATGTTATTAATTTATTCTTACAACGAGGAAAATGTATTGAGATAGGAAAGTGGGTTTTCCCATCTTCCGCAGGCCAATGAGCTGTAAAGTAACGTGAGCCAGTAAATACAAAGAAATACTTTCATGCATGTTAAATCGAAAAGCCCACGAATTGGATATTTGATGTACTATTTATATGACTATTTATTCTTCGCACAGATGTTATTTTTTTTTTCACTTTTAAAAACTGTTTCGTTAGACTATACTAACTTTTAAACTGTGAAGAAAATGTTTTAAATTTATAAATGCCCTCTTTCAATTTTCAAAGGAGCTCGAAGTTTAGTAAGCGACAACTATATTTCTGCTTTGTCCGAAACTATTCCCCGAGGGCGAGGTTATACTGTATTGTACTGTACTGTATCCTACTGTACTGTACAGTATCATCAGTAGAACTCAGTGAGTCAGCCATAAGGTCCAATCACGCATTGGAAATTTTCACCGTTGCGTTGGTGATTCTGAAAATTATACGAGTACGGAGTACAAAATTATTATGGTAGAGTTGAGACTGCTGCGTTTGCCCTGCACTCTTTTATCGGTTGTTACTTTATTTTACATTTAAATTAATTTTTATAACGTTGAATTAGGAGCAGCAGCGGACAGCTACGCTCCCGTTATTTATACTCCTGACAGTTTGTGTTTGAGGATTCCGATAGTGCGCGCTCGAGTCGTTCGATAGGGATTTCTCCCTGTAAAATTTTGATAATCTCAGGAGCGAAATATTGCATCCTTCACAGGTACCTCACCAATGCTCTACCCAAGTAACTGTTTGGTAACCCTGGCAGAATGATGCATGTTGTAATCGATCACGCCTCTCTCTGTACCCGAAAAGTCAGCTATCATAGGTTTGAAAATAACACGACACTACGAGTATGAGTCGCGTCTACTGAAGTCTGTACCAAGAATAGGATAATATTATTATCCTATTCGGTAGAAGTTCACTTTATCGGAACAACGGGATTCCCGCACAACGCAGTATTCTACGCAGCGCCATTCCCGAGCAATTATAGGAGTTATCGGCCCTTCGGGCCAGAGTTAAAAACCTGACCTTCCCAAAAAAATAAAC
>JAQFYH010000528.1:0-12223 GCA_034694405.1 Scolopendrellopsis subnuda
GGCAGCGTGACCGAATTGTTCTAACATCATCTGTCGTTATAGTTCCCTCTTAACAATTTCTACGACTTCAAGTTCTTGTAACATAATAGTTTCATTATTTTATAGAATTTTATTCGTTTGAATTATTTCTGAAGCAAAACAATAGGTAGTTTATTCAATATGCAAGGAAACGACATAGAACATAGAAATACAGTATCAACATAATTATCGCATTCTTGTTAGATGTTTCAGGATTTTTTTTTCTTTGAAAGACTTTAAATGCGTTAATTTTGCTGATGTGGGTTATTGATGAGTTCTTATTTCAATTCTTCCTGTCTCAGCAGAGCGACTAAATAATGGTCAGTTTGTATTCCGATCTTACCAACCTTGATTCTTATCCGACGAAATTTAATTATCCCAATATATTTTGCGGACGTTTTCTACTTTTCTATCAAGCAAGTTTGAATCGGTGTTTATTTACATTATTTGTAAATAAAGTGCGATCTTTACAAAGAGTCGGGGCAGCGTCGTCTGTCCGCAGAAAACAGCGTTTTTTATTCACAGATGTCGCAGTTTTTTCCCAAAACATTTTTCCAATGATTTTTTTTTTGGACATCTGTTGCCATTGTAAATCTCCCCATTTTTATGGATCGAACTCTCCTATTATGCGAATTATAAACATGATTTATGACTTGATTTTAAATGGTTTTTCGTTTTAGTTTTTCCCGATATAATTTTAAACTTTGTTGGTCTGGCTGTTTTAATTCCTAAAATTATGATTTCCACGCGCAGTAAAAATATACCAGATACTTTAATGGTGATCGATGGGAAATTTGACAATGTTGCTAAGTTACTGTACTTATATTCTGAGATTAAACCTGGAATTTTGAAATATTCATTCCTTTATTATGACTGAGATGCGACTCGACTCGACAATGTTTTTTGCTGATTGATCCTCAAAGGACAACATACTAACTATGGCTTCAAGAATATTGTCCATGTATTAGACAGCGACAGATGGGCACTCGCCGAAAAAATAACTACGACAACAAAAACATTTGCGACCGACATTCGTCTCTGGCGATATTTGCAATATGTTCGTCGCATCGAAAGTTCCTTAATCAAACCGGGCGTGAATCCTGAGAAGGAGACACACGTCGCGATATTATATCCATCATACATCTTTGACTCGGATCCTCGGCGCGATCAGGACCTGGCTGTGACACGAGAACGGGGTATGAAATATGTATGACGACCGATATCCCCAAACACAAATATTGATCCGTCTCTTGGCGGTCAAATGAAAATAACAAAATCAAAATATTTACATTATAAATTTTTACCTATCACGGTGAATTTAATAATTTAGACCAGTTTGGTTTTTTGCGGGAAGGAGCACTCCTCCTGTAGGGTATAATTATTTATGCACAAATAAATTCGTAGTGACCCTGCGAGAATTGAATGTTTCTGGACAAAAATGCCAGTTCTAAAAGTTTTTCAGTTGAGCGAAACCATTTTCGGTTTCGGATTATTTGCAGAGATCTTGGTTTGTGTGTTTAAGGACACCGGATGCAATTATGTAGAGATTTACACACTGTTATTAAACGCAGCCAGACTCCATCCTTGCGACAGATTGAGTGAAATAACGTGGAAAATTGTAAGTTATAAACGTTTTTTGTCGTAAATGACTGGAAAGGAAAAAGAAATGTTTTCCAAATAGTGAAGTGGGAGCGCAGCAGCAGCAGAATTCGGTGGGGAGTCTTGCCAAGCGAGAGAGATAAAAAAATTACATAATTAATAATAATGATAGCCTATTGAAGAAAATGAAACAAGCAGCAAGGTCACCGACTGAAGATGCAGCGAGAGAAAGGATTCTCTCAGCATGAATGAAAACTATTTAAATTTTATTGCAACTGCTACTGTGCTGTGCATGTTCGAGAATTCAATTACACGCGACAGCAGATGGGCAGGGCAGATGATCATGTGACCAAAAAAAAAACATGGTTATTATTTAATCGTATTATTATGTTTCTTCGCAACCAAGATTCGATTGCTTCTATAGGGGATGGTGGGGTGGTTATAGGGTGCATAATTGGGTGACATTTTGTTAAATTACATTCGGACGGTCGATTGGTTACAGACTTACAGCTCCGTATTGAACTAGTTCGCGTATAGGTCGTGGAATTCCGATCAAACTGACTCCAAAGAAAGTAAAAGCTCATCGTCGGCCGGAACCACAGACATTCCAGAAACAGAATTTCTTCTTTTTTTAAAGAACACGCGGTTCAGGTTCATGACTGATCGGAATTTCCGGGGTGGCACGCACGGTGGCCCCCGAGGATGGGGCGCGTGCTTCTTCCTCTCCATAATATACGAACCATCTGCAAATATATTCCCGCAGACATATTTCCCAAAATATAATAATAAAAACTAGTGCATTTCTTTTTTGACGACGCGTGCCCGGACATCTGTTTCAAAAATGTACAAAAAGGAGAGAGATTTCTCTGTCTTTCCGTCTGAGAGAGAAAGAGCAAAAAACGCAGTCGCTGATAAACTCGGATATGATGATGTTTCGGAAAAGAGACGTTTTATTGATTTTTTGGCAGGTTTTGAATGTAGGACATGGTTCACAATTACCGAGTGGCGTTGATGGGGTTAAAGAATCGATGCAAGTTTCGGGTCAAAATACTTTTCGCTTCTTCCGAAACACATGCGGCGCTTTGTGTTTGGAACAGGCAGTCTCGCTCACCCAGACTGCCGAGTGGGGGTGGTGCCGCCTCTCTGGAACATGCAGTTCCATGTCGTTTCGCTTGGATTTAGAATGGTGCCTTCTTCTTGGATGTGATGACGTTGTCGAATTCGTGTGGGTTTTTAGTATATGGCGGGAAGGGCCCTAGTTTTTAGGAATATCTATCTCCACAGCGTACTCTCCTGCTGATGTAACTCGACCCTCGTGACCCCCCAGTTGGTTCGAGGCATAAATCAATGGACCGGGTTCTGGTATTGCATAAACCGCATTTAACAACCACGTTAGTTTTTGAGGTTAAAATTATTCTATTAAATATCATCTAATTTCCGTCTTGTGAGTCACGACGGCCACCAGAGATTCCTCCTCCTGTTACATAAATAACAACTTTATACGAATTCTGCTCAGTGGCGGTTTATGGGCATCAACTGATTGGGAGTTTGCGGTTGGAGCGAGAGCCGCCGGAGACAAACATTTTTTGGATGTATTTACGAAAAGAGTTGAAATTCCCTTCAGCCGCTGGAGTCGGAAAATTTAGAACGTTGTCATAGTGACGTAATTTTTCAAATTTACTTTTTCTTCGCCCCCCCCCCCCCCCACTTTCTTCCCAGTGACCGCCGCCGCCGCCGCCACTGCGCAGAGGGGAGAAACAACATTGAATTCTGTATAAGGAGTTAATAATTATCAATTTGATCGTGCGTATTTCTTTTTGTTCGTTCCGAATTCTCCTCCAATTTTCTTTTCCACAAGTTCGGGGGGGATCGAGTGCAGCAGAGAGAATGTCATCATTACCAACTCGACAAGAAGATGACAAAGCTAATTTACGTCGCTATTTTCATCTTCTACATCCCAGGTTTTCTCTGTCTCTTTTTCTGCGCCACTCTGATAGAATTATGTATTTTGTACTCGGAACAGATTTAGACAGTACACGATCGTCACCATGGTAACCCGAATTAGCTCGAGTTAAAATATAATATTCCGGAAATTTGACTCGAAATGAATCAAAATGCATCTGCGGAGTAAAAATTATTTTATAAGTTAATCAATAACGCAGAAATTGTTTGTCTAAACTTGGTGGGACGAAATAATTTCCTGAGCTTTGGATTGTCCGCGCTCGTGTCGATTGTGGAACATTAAAGAACCTGGGATTTCTTCCAGGCAAAATTTGATTTTCTCGGGGACGGGACATCTCTCCTCGACCGACACTCACCCATGAAATCGCTATCCATTATAACAGGTGATTAACGGAGGGTGACCCAGGCTTTTCCCCTTGTCTCGCTATCCGAAAGGATTACTTTACCGGAAATCATACGTTAAACAGACTTGTATCTGTTTCTTCTTTTTATATAAAAACTTTCAACAGTAATCGAAGTGTTTCATCATTATATTTTGTTTAACAAGTTTGCGATTTCTTTACTTTCTACGCGTTCTTGTTTCCCATTTTATTTTACCTTTAAAAATATATTATATACTTTGTGATATACCAGGCGCTATAAAGCCTATAGACTTACTCGCCGAGACTATATTATATCATTTTTCTTGTCTTAATGATAAATAGTCGAGCGCATTATGACCGTGGACGCGGAGCGTATAATGTTAGTTTGGGATTGCATGATCCATCCATGCGAGAAAAGGAATCCTCGCTTCATTCATGCGAACTTCTTCTTCTTCTTCGTCTCGGTACGTCTAACCCAATATTGCAGCCGCTTTACGGGTTACTGGAGCAATCGGCTAAAAAACAATGCTATACGTTTTGTGATGTGGCCAAGGAAAAAAAAATTCGCGTCTGCGGAAGGGGCTACTTCACTGCGGTAAAATGTATAAACACCATATTCTAAAAGAATAATATTGTAAAACAATTTTCGGGGATTTATGACACCCGGCAGCACTTCTTCATGGTCCATCTCTTTCGGTCCTACTTTGTGCTGCTGGTATCTCCTTTTCTATGGCGGAGTACCCTTTCTATCGGCCATTGGTCCAAAGGTGCCACTTTTCGTACATGGATTCTGTTTGCCCTAGCATTAAACTGGAGAGAATTTATTACGTATACCTTCGTGCTCTCCTCCAAACGGCCTCAGATTAATCCGACCATGATATATTTATTGGAGTCTTAAAATAATATCTTGGAATAATAATTAATTCGAAAAGGTCAAAGGCAGAACCGAACACACCTTTCGTTTATAAAGCGGCGGCGGCTGGAGATGGTTATATTATTCGTTGTATAAAATGAAATATGTATGAGATTGTTCTGCCGCGACAAACTGATGCTACCGAGATGCAACTCCGCGGGCCTGTAATTATCTTTGCGCGTCGGAAACCAACTTTGTAATCAATTAGCCAATCAGTTATTAGGAGACCGTGTTTATTAGATTTTGCTGCGCGCATTGCCGCATTCTTAATATCGCGAGAATAAATACACGCTAATTCCGAAGAAAGCATCAGCTCTAATAAAAAAACACTCCCCTCTCGGAGCCTATAATGATGGTGTCGCGGCAATTTTGATTTAGAGATCTTAATTTATTCTCAACTACGACGAGTATATCGACCATAATCCTCCTGTTGCCTGAGCGGAATGTCCTGATAGGATAATTCGTACTTCGTATTGTGTTTTTAGAAACAACATTTACGGATATCAATATGATATTGTAACTTTTTTCACGTTTTCGTTTGGAACATTTCGATTTCTACAACTTGTTCCCTTTAACTCCCGCTGCAGCGGTTATATCTGACTGCTGTATTACAATGATGATGCCATTTTGCTACATGCACAGATGCTGTCTGTCATATTCATTCGTATGAAAAGAGGATTGGTTTTGGCAGAGATAGTTCCAAGAGGTTTCATTCAGGATCGTACGACCATAATCCACGCGTGATAATATACCAATCCAATGCGGCACCATCGCCGAAAACATGCAATAAACTGAACCAGCAGCAGCATGGATGTTTAAAATCTACATAATATACACAGTCCATTTCTGATCTGGCAGCGACTTATACGGTATAATATCGGAGGCGATAGTCGATCGAAATATTTGAGGAGATTTTGAAGGTCTGCCGAGGATATTGATGTTCAGTGATCTAAAATCTGAGACTTCGCTTATGCTGTCTTTGTAATGTTCTTCCTACATCGTCACACAGTGATTTGTTGTATAAATTGAAATGATGCGCGATTGAAAATATTATGTAATTTCGTTTACGTATTGTATCCAAACTATGAAGAGAGGGGCTCTGATGCTACAACATTGTTCGAAACACGTGAGCATTCGTGCTGCTGCGGGGGATATTTTATTAATCCACGTGTAGTAACTGGGTAATAGAAAACTGTGAATATAGATCATGTCCATTCACAGTATTAGTCACCATTACCATATCTCTCCCCTCCCGACCACAACACAGCTGTCCGACCAAGAAGAGTATAAATCAATAAACTCACCGAGTAACGCCGCCGAGCGCATTGTGTTCGTTCCGTGAGCACATATTTGCTGAAAAGAAAAGGGATTGAGATTTATTTCCGTTACAGGAACCGTGTTTATTTAAGAATTTAAATGTAACAAACGTCAGATTTAAATTTGGCGCATTAAACGATAAAATCCAAACATGTTTCTATAATCCGATTTTTCCCACTTTTAAAAACGAATGATACCTACGTTATGCTGTTATTTTTTTTCACAATGCAAAATGAGTTTTTTTTTTTATACATTCAGTTTTACCGAAGAAACATTTATGCTGGATGATCAATGATCAATTGATCATGCTTTAAAATTCCTCCGTAAGCTTCGGTACTTCGTAAAAATTGATTGGTTCGGTCAAGTTGCGTTACATTATTTTTAACAATAGCATTTTTAAAGCATAGGCCTATAGTCAGAAGAAAAACAATTGAATTGGTCAAAAACTTTCGATTCTTTAAGAATGAGAAGTGACGCGTTGACAAAATTAGAGATCTTCTCGTAAGCTGTTGGCATATTTGAGACAAGCACATAAAAGATTATAAAAAAAAATTGACGAAATCCACGTCAATTTCTTCCAAATGCCACATTAACTTCAAAATAGCCTTAATCTTGACAGCAGTATGAGATTTAAAATATCACTGACTGCACGTCGACTCATAAATCGTGGAAATGAATATAATTATTATAATATAAAGCCGTGAATCGCCTTCAGAAATGAAAATATAATAATATATCTTTTGGAAAAATACACGTTTATTCGGTGCATCGTGTAATAAATCTAATTTTTATGCGACTTTTCATCAGATACAGTTTCCCGCGCTCATCCGTTGCGACGGGGGGATGGAATAAGTGCTGCTGCGCCAGAGGTATATCACACGTAGAGGCACATTTTGAAATAATCAGATAAAGCACGCAACTTAATCAAAATGCAAAAAACAAGCGATCACGCCATTTTTTATAAAAATGTCATTTATACGTTCATAAATATTATAAACAGTTACACTTTACAAACGGTTTATTTTAGTCTAAAATGCTCCATTTAGTATCTATACACGCCATTCGTTAATTTGGGTATACGGTATAAATGTAATTGATAGCGCAGTGTGGCAAAAATACATACGATAACAATATCGGAGCAGATTTAGCTGGTTTCGTGCAAATTGTAATGGCATAGAACATATTAAATTAATATGAAGTTTCTATTCTTCTACAAATATTCCACTTAAACTTAGGCTCTTAAGTTATTCCTCTTCAAAGAAAACCAAATGTTCGCTCGCTCTCCATTTAGATAATATCGTCAACAACAATACGGGTTTATAAATAAAATGTATTTTAATAAGATGCAGTTGCGGCCGTTTTACGGCCAAAATATTTCATTTAAGAAATGACTCGAATTAAAACCGAGATCAAGACGTTTGAATTCAGATGGAATAAACTGATAGCGCAGGATGAAAATGAAAGAAAGAAAAAAACCTGTATTGTTGCTGCTGCGCAGGTGTTAGTGGAGAACTGAATTATTGCACCGATTTGCGACACCCCACGGGCATTAATGTTGTTGCGATATTAAAGGTTTCGCGCTTTTGTTGTTATGGCGTGAATTCTTGTTTCGCGTTGAGAATGTCGTCGTTGAATGGAATATTAGGTTTCCAACTCCCGTCCCTGTAATGACAGATCGCACACACTCTTTTGCCAAATGACGTATTTTGAACTTGGTCATTCCTCACGCGTTACGATAAAAATGCTATTGGTGAAAAAACTCTTTTCTTATGTTAATATTCGTGTCTATCGTTGGGATCAGAAAATTATGTCAATTTAAATACAGAATCTTGAATGGAAAAAGGCCGCGTTTTGATCGAGCAAACGAAAGTTAATAAGAGGGTTTTGTATTTCACTGCTGTCACAGCAGAGTCAATTCAGGTCACGACCAACGGGATTGGCGAAGGTATAGTCCTAACCGAGGTAAACAAAAAGTCTGACGGGAGTCCAGCCCAGAGAAAATTCATTCTCGATCTATGGAAATTATCTCGAAAAACTACAACTCTGCTCGTTCAACATGAGGAAATCTTTGCAGTTGCACCTTTGGATTCTTCGCAGGGTTCTTCCATCAGACTTTTAGTTCACCGTAATTTGAAGCGCCTTGACTCCTGATACGATCACAACACGCAGCATAATTCCATTGGAAATCAATCCCTTTTTGCCGTAAATTATCTATTTTTAAGTGCCTGTTTTCTGAATTTATTGTTCTACAAAAAAAAATATATAAATCTAGAAACAAGAAGAAGACAAATTACACCGACGAGCGCATCGTTTTTATTGGTTGTTTGATTTTATGCGAGTTACAATCCAAGTTGTTGTCGAGATATAAATAACACGTGGCTGCATTCCCCTGGGCACCTTCAACCTTGACAGCGATAGGATTTGTGAGTTACAGATGCGTTTGTACCCACTTCTTCGAACTTGATCCTTTACAGACGTCTTTATATTTCAAGAGACATCCGAGTAGTAATCTGAACTACATCAGGGCTCAGCAGCGATTTATACGGACTTTGAGACTGCTCTCCCGATTTAGTAGACTTATTGAGCCTGCTCCTGTCTTCCTCAAAACATAACCTCTCGTTTTGCGGAATTTATTGAAATCGATTCAGACGGTTGCATGGCGGTCAAGCTCACTGCTGAGCAGTTAGGGTGTGCCAAAAAGAACCGGTTCCATTCATCAGCAACTTTCAATTTCTTTTAGATCCCGGGAGCAGCAGCCTCAAGATCAATCCGTTTCTCGGAAGTCTCTGTTACGTAGCTAACTTTTCTGTTATTCTAGAATCTAGATGTTCAAAATCGATACTACCCTTCTGATGAAGGAAAAAAAAATGGGTTAGAGTTGAAAAAAAAAAAGTTCAAAATCGAAATTAACTTATTACATCAAACGTAATTTACTTCCAACTGCATTCACGAAAAATCTTCGAGAGAATAAATTGTTTGATCATGTAAGTTAATGCCTTTCAGAGATTGAAGTGGTTTCTATAAGTGAAGAATCATGTTTTAAGCGAGGGCTTAACGTAGCAATCTATCTTATACAAAGATTCCATTATTCTGATTAAGATGTATTTCATATTTTGCCGAGTACCTCCGTTCGAACAAAAAGATGCATTATATTTTTCTTTAAAACCTTAAGAATCAATATAATAATAACTCCATTCGCAGAGAACTCATTTCTCCTCCTCATCCGATCGGCACCTTTGATATAAATAATAATCTATTTTTCTTCGAAAGTCCGTAAATTTTTAATTTGATCCCCCTTTTCATTTTTTAATTTTTCATCCGTATCATATTACAGAAAAGGAACGTCGAATTAACTGATGATACAGATCGTTTCTTTGTGTTTCCCCCCGCAGCGTGTCAATTGGTTTTCGCATTGGGCTGTTTCATAATAAAATTCTTTTTGCCACTAGCAGATAATGAAGATGCTACAGATGTAATCACTTCTCTTATTGTTAGTTACCACCACCTCCTCCAACCGAGAGATGTTAAAAGCTGTTGGATGATATTTCAAACTAAATTGAATTATTATAAGGACGAGTGGACGACCAAGGGCAGTCGAGCAACCAATATGATCTACGATCGAAACATTCTTTCATAATTATGATCTTTCTGTAGATTCAAATATTGTTCATTCATTTTGACCAAAACTTTCTAGATCCCATTATGTGCTGCTTTGGATAGTTCCCACTGTCTTTTCCTGAATAAGTTAGAAATTGTGATGGAATGCGATATAATGAGATCGACCTAGAGCTGTCTCTTTTCGATGACGTCATCGAATTAAATGGACATTTCGAATTGCTGGTCGAGATCAACTTCTTTTATTACTTGGAGTATCTCGATGACATTGCGCAACGCCGTGATATAACACCTCCTCATCTACAGGACACTCGAATGACGAGCGTAATTAATTGCCGGAAAAATTTACGGCTTTAAAATAATATTAAGA
This sequence comes from Scolopendrellopsis subnuda, assembly GCA_034694405.1. NCBI lineage: Eukaryota > Metazoa > Arthropoda > Symphyla > Scolopendrellidae > Scolopendrellopsis > Scolopendrellopsis subnuda. The sequence continues at coordinate 10,157 of JAQFYH010000528.1, forward strand.
TAATATTCACTCTATGACCAATAAGGTCCATTAAGAAGTCGGTAATTAGATATCTTGTGTATATTTCGTTCGTATCTGGCGTTAATGCATTTTTTATCTACCCGTTTATTACATTTTAATATTTTATTCTCTCATAAGAGACAATAAAAATTTACGATGGAGATTGTGGGCGGGACAGATTCACCGTTCCAAAAATAGGTTCGAATTCCTAAGAGATTTTGGACCCAGCATTCGCGAGTTGAAGAATCGTGTCTCTCGATCTTGAATAATGTAAGTTCTTCCTCCATCTGATGCAGCGGCACTAAATGGGAGGATCGAGTGATAATGATTTCCTCCCTCCCGATTGAAACCAAGTGATAAATCGTATCGTATAAACGGCATCAATTTTTGTAACATAATAATTGATTGCTTTTCCGATCGTTTTAAGACTTTCGCTGGAAACTTGAAACCCGTGATTATAAAAATCTATAAGGTCGATCGTATTCAGTTTCCCAGCAAGCATTTCTTCTTCTTCGGATAGGGGGATCTGGAGTTCGTCTGTTTATTTATTATTCTAAGCGAGCGATGAATTATTGTCCATTCTGCATGGGGTATCGTCTTTTCCCATATATTATTATTCGTCGAGTGTTAATTCAAAATGATTTCCCCGCTTCAATAGGAATCCACTCAACAAATACCAGGAGTCTCCGACCGTTTAATCTCTTGGCTTATACGTTGGCAAATTTCTGCGCGCTTATATTACAGGTATTATCTCGTAACTTTCTTCCTCAAGGGGGAATGGACCCAGGAAAGAGTCAGTAGCTCCCGCTGGCTCGATGAACTAAAGGTCCCGGACTCGAGTTCCGGTGAAAACTTTGGTAATCTTTCAATGCTTTTCTCCTGGCTATTTCCTGGAGTAGAAGGCCACCGAAACTCGCTCTCGTGCTGATCAAACTCTGGATGTTTCTAGGCAAAATGTGATCACATTTTCATCATATCCCTAATTCGCCAGTGGACTCGCTATTTATTCGGGGAGACCAACACAGAGGGTGGTGAAATCATATTTCCCTGCAAAGGATACGGTGAGCTCGGAGATGAGTAAGTTGGATATTGGATATAATTAATTTATCAAGTTATTATTATTATTATTTCATCTCCCCACAGTAACTCACCAGCAGGTGTGACGCGGCTTCTCCTTAATTTACTTTTCGTTACTCGAAGGTCCATGATCCACCTGGAGTGCCGTCACAATGGAATCTGGATTCTTGTTGTCGAGGGGGTGCAAATGGTGCATCTCTTCGTCCCTGAATGGACCTTTTATACTCGCGAGTGTCTGTGGAATGTGTTTCGATATCGCAAAAACCTTTTCATAAACAGAATCAGCTACTTGGAAATTTGCCTTCATCGCGAAACCCTCGAGGAGGAACTCGCGGTAGCTGCTGATACGACGCGTTGGGTTCGCGTCGTAGATTGAGCTGTCACTCACTATCTCTGGTCGTGCGAATTTATACAACGTTATCGCTAAAACGTCTCAGATTTAATATTAAACGGCGATGCGATTTTTTGGGTCAACGATATTATTAGAAACCGAAGAGCTGACGGTGCAATTTGCTAAACATTGAGAATTTACAGTAACTATTACTATGCTGCGCTAATTTACGGTAGGCCTACTTTGCGCCTCGCGGATTTATACAGAATCTGTATTCAATAGTGGCGTGGGTTGAAACCCATCCGACACCATTGAAATAATTAACTGGTTTTTTTCTTGAGCTCGTGTAGTCGCTTTAAGCCCCCAACAGGTTCATTGGACCTAGAACATCGGCGCTCTAGGTCCAAGTGATAGGCGCAAGTTCTTGAGATACTAATGTTATTTTAATTAGAGAATACAGAGTGAGAGTAAATGGGATGGTCTCAAATCTCGAAGGGGAAAACAATTTCCAGCACTTAAATATCCAAAAACCTTCAGATTATTGAAATTCGGACATTGTACCGTGTATCTTGGTCTCGCCAAAATACGCGGAAAACCAGGAATCTATGACGCTCGTACAAGAGGCGGGAAGTTGAAACCTGATTCATTTTCAAAACAGT